>VUQR01023182.1:0-12688 GCA_015108515.1 Hemichromis elongatus | reverse complement strand
ATTGCATATCCATAATTATTATGATGGACATAATTAAAGAATACTTACATGATAACGTTAATCAGAAGTGTAACGCAAAAAAATTGATTTTTACACCTATTTTAAATACAAATACTTTTCCCCCCTCAACAAATACAGATACAAATACCGGCTGCTTTGCACATCTCTAATATATATGTACATATAAAAAATAAATGTCTTGTTATCTAACTGGTTTAAGGATTCTGTCCCTTCACTAACTGCATGCTCTATCTCTGATAGAATAGAATAGAATTCAACTTTATTGTCATTGCACATGTCACAAGTACAGGCAACGGAATGCAGTAAGCTGGGGAACTCAGAAAAGCTGGCATTGCAGACATGCAATCATCCGGCCAAAATAATTTAGCGATATCAACACTGATTGGATTTTGTCTGTACTTTACTATCCGCTATTTTTACACGATTATCAACATCTGTGAGTCATCATCATGTTTCATAGTCTCTTGCTCTCTCGCCATATTATATACTCCCCTTATTAAATTTATATGAAGTTCTTGCAACCCAATCAGCTGAGTCCAGCGAATGATTAATTGATCCTAATTGGTAGGAGACGAGGAGTATTTAGAACTGGCTCCCTGGTGGGATGGCCCTGCCACCTCTACTCTCCCGTAAATGGCACCCCGTTTGATCTAAACTAATCTAATTAACACTTAAACAGGAACACCTGGGTTCTATGCTGAAGGATCTGGGACTGCTGTGCACACACACATAGACACACGCACGCTTCCCAGATGGGTCTGTGATATTTCCGATAGTGGCAGACATCATGGTTATATTTACACTTAACGCAAATACACTTATGTACACACACAGACACACAATGCACGATCCACTCTGAGTGCAGGACTATGTGGCAATGAGAGACTATTTCTGTTCCTAATATACATCTAACTGCTTACTAAATGACGTGATTAGACTGCGGTCTGATGGTGCACCTGATTAGATTAGCCCCGGTTTGTGCTTTCTGCTCTAACTCACCACAGCCTTAAACCCAACCTTGACCCCAATTAGCCCCACACTCATCAGAGAGAGCTGAGGGACACTGGTGCTGCAGCAGCTTATCATCTTGCCACTAATTGGCCTGATGAAGCAGGATAAATATGGTTAACGCTGAAATGCAAGAACAAATCAATACGTACACATTATGAGCCAAAAAAACGGAAAGGTGAGAGAATCAAAGAGGTGCTGAGGGAGAAGCTGTGTGAATTTTGCAATTATTTTGATGCATTCACAATGGAGAATATAAAAAAAAATACAAAGGTTAAATGTCTGTTAGTAGTTATTGCCAATGAGCAATGACCACTCAGCCATCTGGTTTCACTAGCATCATTTTGTCCTGTTTAAAAAAGAATCAGATCTGGTCCAGTTTATTTGGAGATCTATGTCTCTTTAGAGATTGAAATTGATTAAACAATTTATTGCTGTTCCATCTATACATCCAGCTGTATATCCTCAATACTCACTTTGTCAGTGTCATAATCTTGAGGGATGGGAGATCACTGCAGCCTACATTTTGCCTGTGGAAGTAAAATATCGACAGATTGGCAGGATATTGCAGGACATTTGTTATTGGAGTGTACTAATGAGATCCTACCCATAGTGGTATAAGTACTTGGTATGTCAGCATTTTAAAAGTTGGCAGTTTCAGAAACTGTTCTTTCAGGACAGAATTGGCATTTTTCTAACAATCTCAGCTTAACACATATACTGTAATTAGCAAAAGCACGGATGCTGGCCGCATACAATCATACGAATGCAACTTTACAGAGAAAAGAAGTTTGTAGTACAGTCGTCACCTCCGCCTCCATCTCTGTGACAGTCAGACCTACCGGCTGCACGTTGTATTACAGTCACATCAGAGCAGACGTTTGCATTTCAGCTGACGGTTTGTCGAGAAGGTCTGGATATATTTTAGCTTGCTCTTCCTGAAGTGCTCCTCATAAGTTAGATTAGTTTGATGTGCACTTTTACCTGTGCAGGTCACTAAGGCTGAGATCCGATGGCCGCTCAGTTATGAACAGACTGGCAGCTTCCTGAAACTTGCTTCTTTGAAAAGTAATTTTTGAATCTTATGTAGAAGAAAAATAACTCCAGTAAAGCCGTGACTGGTATAGCGTGACACTGAAAATTCAGTGATACTTATATGTGACACATTTTATGTCATATAAATCCCTCATAATAGTGAACAAATGTCTCAATCAAGGTTTTCACCAGTATCTTATTACAAAGAACAAAAAACATAATGCGGTGATTTGTAAATCTTGTAAACCCTAATTTCTAGACATAGAGGGCATATCAGATGTTTAAAAGGAGGCATTTTTTCTATTTCACCAAAAATATTTCCTCTTTTTGAATTTGAGGGCAACAGCACATCTAAAAATGTTGGGACAGGGGCAACAGAAGGCTGGAAAAGTAAGTGGTACTAAAAGGAAACAGCTGGAGGAACACTTTGCAACTAATTATGTAAATTGGCAACAGATCAGTAACATAATTGGCTATTAAAAAGAGCATCTTAGAGAGGCAGAGTTTCTCTGAAGTAAAGATAGGCAGAAGTTCACCAGCCTGCAAAAAACTCCTTGTAAAACTTGTGGAACAATATGAATATCTCATCATCTACAGTACCTAACATCACAGGCAACATAACAGGCAGCACTACGTTAGAAACAGGCTTGATTTTGCCATGAAAATCACTGAGCAGGCTGAGAAACACTTCCTGAAACCCCTCTCTGAGTTGTCCGTGCTGTCCACAAATGGAGGTAAAAGAACTACCATGCAAAGAAGAAGTTATATGTTGACGTGACTTAGAAAAGGCCGCCTGCTTCTCTGGGCCAAACCTCATTTAAAATGGCCCCAGGCAAAGTGGAAAACTGTTCTGTGGTCAGATGAATCCAAATTTGAAATTCTCTTTGGAAAATATGCACACGGCGTCCTCCGGACTAAAGAGAAGAGGGACCTTGGCAGGTTGTTATCAGTGCTCGGTTCGAAAGCCTGCATCTCCGAGAGTACGGAGTCTTTGAATCTGACAGCTTGTAAGGCTTCATCATGTATTCACAGATTTTAGAACAACATTTCTTAGGTGATGATGATAACAGAGACTAGACCTGAACTAAAATATAACCTAAGAAATCAAAAATATAAAACAAACCTAAAATGCAGTGTCACAGACCCCGCCCCCTGACATTGGTGCTATTACACAGTTTGAAGTAAGCATTAGAACAAGTGCACTTCTGGCGATTTAACGATTATTTTTTATTGTTTTGGTTAGTTGTGTATTGTGCCATTTGCGACTGTGGTGACATAATTTGAAAATGGCTTTATGACCAGTTAGATATTTTACATGGTAAACTAAGATTGTGCAACACGACGTACCACTGAAACACACGGGTGATTGGTGAGGTGGCCTCAAACCTTTGAGCATTAGGGTAGCTGCACATATGTATGTATATACCTTTAAGAATTCATGATGTTTTCATTGCAAAAAGTAAATCTCACAAGAGAAAAGAAAAAAGGCATAATCTAAGTGCCACCACAGAAGCTTAGTCTGGAAGAGCATTCAAAAAGGGGGCAGATGAAATTCGAGGATAGTAAAAAGGAGAATGAGGAGACAAATGCAGAACTCTTAAATCCACTCGGCAGTCCTTAGAGCATCAATCATGGGGGAAATTCACTCGTTTCACTAGAACACATGTTGACTTGCTCTCTGTTTTCTCGAGTTTCTTTCCAGTCGAATTATTTGAACTTATCATTTTGTTCTCAGTAGAAAAGAGCTGAAATGAAGGTGGGCAGACACTTGTATCTGTTAAGTCCAAATGTCCAGAGTAGTATTTATTGTGGACAAAGATCAAACAGACAGTGTAATCCTGCCATAGCGTCTAATTTTTAATTTTATGTGTGATGCTGCACGTTTTTGGCCTCACACGACCTTGATCAGCCAGGAAATCCACTGGAGGGAAAAAAAACCCAAAAGCTCTGCTTTGATTTAATGACATCATGATAAAGTCATATCTCAGTCATATCTCAGCTCTCTGAGTAAACACTACCTGAAAGAATTGTAATCAAATGTGGTGCTTCCAGAAGTTTCATAGTTCTATGCTTAAAAAGAAACTTCAAATCACTGATATAAAGTACAGTAGATGTATAAACTACATAGCACACTGAGTGCCATAGTTCAGTCTGTTTGACATTCAAAATAAACATTCTCATCAAAATATTCTACCTCAGTTCGTCAAGGGCAGCACTTCTCTGCCTTTGTATCATAATGTACTGAGTTCTCTGTTAAACTGAAATATTTTTTATCCACCATTATTCAGTCAGTACAGTAACATATAAACACATTAAGCCATGATTGAGACACTAGCCCCACGAGGGACACTGGAGAACAAAAGTGAAGATGTTGTGAGATCAAAAGTTAAAGTTCTTAGGTTCATGCACTTCCAGGTCAGTACTGAGACCTTTGAAACAACCAGGTGTGGAGCTAATCCGGCGTTTTCCCAGTGGGCTGACACACAGCTGGATGACTGGTGTGCACCAGCCTTCCAGCAGTGACAGTGGCCTATTGGTTTGTTTTCATTCTCCCATCACTGTATCGCTCAACCCTCCTTCTGCTGTGTGTTCACCGACCTTATAGTTTAGAAGAAGTGACGAAAAGGTGACGCTGAATCCGCTTAAATTCACGTAATCGTCCCATTATGTGATGTATGGGTGCCGAGTGAGGATTCTGAGCAAATGGATTACCAACCGAGGAGGTTTTTTAAATAGTGGGCAATAAGGTGAGCAAAACCTCTGGGGTTTTGGGGTTTTTTTGCTTTTTGTGTCATCCTCATAAAACAAAATACAGGATAATCATGTTGTTTTGTTGTTTATGACCCACGCTGAGCCAAAGAGAAACAGAGACATTACTGGTACCTGATAGGACTGGTAAACAGCCAACACTGACTAAGGCGGAGGTTTTATTCTCACGTTGGGGAATATAAAAACCATTTCAGATATACATGTTTCATGAGACGCTGCTCACAGAGAAAGTGTATTTTTGCTTCTGTCGCTTCACTAACAAATCCTTCCTTTTGTAATTAACATGATATAATTGTCAAGGGGCTGCAAGCCTATCTATTTTTGTTACTACTCTCACAAATAGACTTTGGCCTCTTTCTGATAAATCACCCAGAATTTAAGCAGCTACAGGAGATAAGAAACAAGAAGATGGCTTTTGGTGTCTTACTGGACTGCTTACCAAAGTCTGAAAGGCATTTAAGATGATTAACTTGCATTTTTATGCCTTGGGCTTGCTTCCTGAAAGAAAATTAGGAATTGCACTTCTGTCAGATCGATGAAATTATGTTTTAGTCGTTTTGGGCATTTGCCCATTTACATATTTAATCTTCCACACATAACTTTTATGAACAAAATCTTTTACTTTAGTGTTCTTCCGTCCCTGTGGCTGAATGAGAACAAACTGACCATGGCTTTTTTTTTTTTTTATCTAAGTGGACTTATTTCCCACTGCAGCTGTTTGTCGATATGCACTACATGTACTCAACCCTGAAAATGTTGATTTAGGAGGAAATAATTTAAACCTTGTTTCATTTATTCTTCCCTGTCTAACCATCGAGCTCTTAAACCAGATAAAGCCTTACCCACCACGTCTTCCTCCTTTTTTTTATGTGCGATGTGTATTTTATGTGTTGAGGGACTAGAAATTGCACTGCTGGCTTCATTTAACTGCTGTTGCAGGCTATCTGAGATCTATGCTTGTGTATTTACACAAGGTTTAATATTTTTACAGTGCAGCTGCTTGGAAACTAGATCTTGTGTGTCTTAATAAAAAAAATGTTGTTAATTGTGGAATAGTGGGTAAGATATATTCAGCTAGCAGATGATTCAGATAAGACGAATTCACCCCAGGACTGTTTCCTGTGCAGCTGTTAGATCATGCTATAACTCTCATTGTGTCCATTTGCACTTATGTGCTGGATCGCCTCTGGTGGAATAAATCTGTCATCCTAAAATTTGAATTTTCGTTTTGATGGTGGGAAGAAGTGAGCAGATTTGGAAATTGGTCCAGATGAATAAGAAATAATGAGACATGTTATTGATGGCTTCTTCTCTGTGCAGTGTCAGATCACCTGCTGACACAACATCGTGCCATTGGTCAGAGCTTCTAGGATTATTATTGTTGTTTACTACAAAGCTTGAGCAACTTTGACCAAAGAAGTTGTCGTAGAATTTGTCAGTTGCTATCAGCGCTTTGTGAGAAAGAACCAACACGTTCCCAGGCTTGTGGCTGAAAAGCTCGGTCAGTCATTTCTCATGGATGTTTCTTTTTTGAGTTGTCCCGAATGGGAACATGACAAATGAGGTTCTGAACAACCAAGAAGAAAAAAAAAAAGTGTTTTTATAGCCAGGCATCAAGCAGCTGTGCTTCATGAATTACCCATTTATTATTTTATTTATTTCTTATGGCCAATGAAATGTTCTCTGGTACATATGCAGTGTATAACTGATCGATGGTGCCTATGAATTCTAAGTCAAGTAAAATATGTAGTTAAGTGATGCATCTGTATAACAGGCTACTTTCCCCGTGTATATATAGGTATATCTGCAGTGCTAGTGGAGGGAGAGATGTGGCACATGGTCAACGATTTCAAATTATTAAACCCTCGGGAGTGAGAACGGGCTCCACATTCAACACCTTCACACATCTTGTCCTGCCTATGTATGACTTCAAAATAATTAACGCCCAATCATGAAATATCCATTTATAATGTATTTCCTTAGGTTTCATTTCAACATGCTTAAAGTAATATGGAGCCACTGATGGATGGATTACTGCATTGGCTACGCGGGCACACGTACAGTGTCTACGATATTGCTGCTTTTAAATGAAATGGCTGTTGAAGATGCGGTGTGGGTCCAAAAATGTTTTTGTATATTTGTGAATTACATCATGCCAAAACAATGAGAAGGTCAGCAGACGGTATACTCAAGCATGAACTATGAGCAGATGTGTATGCTATGGGACTATAGCGTCGTCTCCTGAGAACAACGTGAACACTAATGCTGTTAGCCAAAATTCACAGGAAGATCTCCAGCAAGTGATGATGTGGAGCAGTAAAGCCAGAAATACCAGACTGGCTGCAGAGTTGATGTAATGGTGGCCTTGTGTGAATGTACCTTGTGTAGAAAATGCACATGAAGTACACATTCTTGAGTTAATGGATCTATTATTTTTAATTCAACTGGAGTTCATCGAGAAAGAAAAGAGGATGGTTTATCGAGTTATGAGTTTGCTATACTGTCACCAACACCTACATACTTCTCTTGCTTTTTGTTGTGAATGCTAAAAATGCATAAGAGGCCGATGAAAGAAACAGATCACTTGTGCAGGTTCAAGCGGCCCAGATAAGGGCCTCAAGTGTCTTCCATCATACTGTAATTAACTGTTGTCAAAGTGATTAATCATGCGTCTACAGAGGTGGAGTGCACAAGGTTGCCAGCAGCTTTTGAGCTGATCTTGAGGCAGATAGACAGTGTGTTTGCAATCCAGCTACTGCTAAAAGTTCCTTTATTGACAGCTGCATCAAACATATGGGAATAAGTCTACTAGACTGAGACGGCAGCAGTGCCACCTGTTGTATGTAAGACAGCGTGCATGATGTTGATGCTTGATTTGAGCGATTAAGAAAAAGTACAGTGGTGATTTTCAAGCTTTTGTCTAAAACTTGTACAAATAAAGTAAAAATATATATTCTAATCTTGCTTATTATTATCCCTGTGAGGTAAAGCTCGTGGTCACAAATATCAATATGGATAGTCTTATTATGAGGTAGTAAGGATGAATGGGTTGTGACAGTGGTAGATCATAAAGGCTAAACCTCACATCTTTCATATATTTCTGTGTTGTTGTTATTTACTATAAATGCATCTGCAAAGAAAAAGCTGACCAAGTGAAACTAGCAGAAAATAAAACTTCTTCAGACATACATCAGACATTTCCTGTAAACCTTAAAAAGGCACCGTTTGATAATTATATAATTACGCCGTCTTTTCGACATCAAGGACAAAAGAAACGTTGAAGTTTACCCCCCCAGCGCCTTTCTTAAAATTTGCTCTCCACCACAAAAAATGTGAAGCACGGTGAAATAAAGGTGAGAGGAATAATGTTGCTCCCATAGAAATTCTGTCACTAGTGGAGTTTTATATAACTCACGTTAACTTTTTTTCCTAAGCCTTTTTATGCCTGTCATCATTTCACTAAGCATTTGAAAAGAGGCCTGAAGAATAGCCAGTGGTTCGGTGCTGTGAGTGAGCACTACTGAAGGGCCAGAGGAGAACAAAGAACCCACTGCCAATTTGATTATAATATCACACCTTTTCAGAGAGTTAATGCGGTGTCTCAGATGTCAGACTGCACTCATCCTTTCCTCGCTGATCCATTTCTCTGTGTGTCTCTCTACCACTCTGTTCTTCTCATCCTTTCTTTTCTTCCTGCTTTGTGGCCTTACTTGAGAGGCTTTGATAACAAATCCTTTCAAGGTAGAATGCGATGTCTTGAAATGTCATTCCCAGATCAGATGTCGCCGAAACGAGGCCCGTCGTATCATTTGGCACGCTCGACTTCATTAGTTCTTTGTTCGGTTTTACGTCAGCCGTCGCCACCGCAATCGCTCAATGAAATCACTTGTGGATTCATAGTTTTTCTCCCACTTATGTTTTACAAAAAAAATTATACTGTACATTGAGAAGAAGACAGTGCCATTCTTCAAATGAATACTGAAATTTCTCTCATCCTGGCGTCCATTCTTCTGACAGTTCAAGAGTTCAGCAGAGACCTCGAAACTCAAAAATATATATCTGCCTAAAAATAAGACGGACCTGCTCATTAAACACTGAATGGTCTATTTAAGGACTTGTAGACATTTATACAGACATTGGTTTATAGGACATGATCCCATGATTTTATGTCGCGCTTCCAGGAGTGCTGTTTCCACATAGACAACCTCCATATGAAGGGTTGACATAACGTTACTGTTTCACCTGTAGGTATCTTCATTAGGTCTGTTCATTGCCATGTTATATTTACATGTGTGTTAATATTTGCTAGAGCTCATATTAGCATAGCTTAGTTAGAAAAGGGTAATGGAGACTATAGGACCGCATGGCCTAGACACAGATACCTGCTAACTAGTGTTAAGTAATGCACAAATAATGTAAAACTATCACAAAATGTGAGGAAATTTGATTTTGGTTGATTATTTCTTTGTTGTAACAAGGCAATACAATACAATAGACCTTTAATACAAAATAAATTGGGATCAGTCGCGAGACTTACCCCGGGTGGGCAGAGCTCTTAACTCTGCCCGCCGCTTTCCTGTAGCACGCCAACCGGCACCAGCCCGTTTCGCTGTGGGAGGTAGGGCGCTGTCCCTCTGGCCACTGATTTCCCACCGTGATCTGGCCTCCCGTTACTCCAGCAGCAGAACAGCTCCCTCCGCTGCTCTGCTCGCTGGCGTCGTCTGCTCTCCCACTTCACCAGCCCCCGCGTGCGTCTCTGAGCACTCTCTCTAACTCACCGCCCGCTATCACCTCTCAGGTGTGTCAAATTAGTAAAACGCGGAAAGGGCGGAGTCTCCCCAGGACAAAGTGACAGATGTAACTAAAACATGCAATACAAAAAAATAAGTAAAAACACTCCACATTAACACACAGCAAACATGCAAAGCAAACAACTTAAAAACAAAGTCCGTCCTTCCCTGGATGACATACAAATAAGGAAAAATACGAAGCATATTCAGGTAGAATATTAAGAATAAAATGTGAGCAGAGGCATTCGTGGGTCGAGCAGCAGAGTTGAGCATGTGTGTTGCACCCGTGAAAATTTTGCCAAATTGCTTTTTCTGCTCCTGACTCTTGTTTTAAGCTTCTGGTAGCACAGGTGCTGACAATCGGGTGCCTGATTGGGATGTTATTAGCAGCACCTGTGAGCAGCGGTCATTGGTGTCTGCTCTAAGCATATAATCCCTGACTGATCCAGACAGGGCCTGTGCCAAAGGGCAACCTAATAGTAGTACTCTGCAAAGCCAGTTGCAGCATTATTTAGAGAGAGCCCGAGTTCCAGAGCCACATGGATGTGTCCAAGTATTATGTTGAAAAAAAGAAATATTCAACCAAACACAAATTTCCTAATTTTTTATTAAGTTTGTTATAACGTAATTCAGCAAAACCCCATCGCTTTTTACACAGGCTGTTAGAGAGCAATTAACCACGGCGCGACTCGACTTTGTCAAGTGAAATACCCAGGGGAAAAGTAACTTTTATTTGACAGACTATGGCAGCGTTGCTGCTCAGAAGTTTAATTGAGTGTTTCCAGACGGATTAACAAGAGGCTGAAAAATTAAGAAGCTAACTGAGAGGAGTATCTCAATCAGCATGCTGCCAGTAGAAGTTTTCTGACACCTGGAGGGAAAATTCCCTTTTGCTGTAACTCTAGCCCGGAGTGAATGTGAACATCTTTTCTTGGCCAGATACTGCCAGGGAGTTTATAATTGAGTTGAGACTCAGGAAATACTCATTAAGACGTTGTCAGTCGCCAGAGGAGGCCACGCTGAATGTGTTTAGACACCACTGAGACTGCAGGTATCCCAGAGCCTTGCTCTTCTCCAGCTGGAGGGCAAACGTATACGTCTGTGTTTAGGTGTGCACGTGTGTGTTTTAAAGCCAGCATGCGTGTGTATTCGCATGTGGTTGTGTGCGAGGGTTTAATAAACTCGCAGGTTCACGGAGCACCATCTGCCTGCTCAGCGTTTGATTGAACAGGAGCTGGTTGTGAGGGGCGCCCTGTCACCCACCATGTATGACAAACTAGTGATGGAAACACCTGTTTACTGTCTCGCTTTTGCACCCACAGTCTACCGCGCAGCAACTTCTTCAATGAATGCAGTTAATGGCTGGAGTCTGTACTGGCCTCTAGGCTGGTCTTCTGCATATAAACCCAATACAAAAGGTTAATTTAGCGTTTAAATGATTCTTCCAAAATGTTTTTAAAGTAGTAAAGTAGTCATCTCAACCGTTTAAACATTCAACGCTGAACATTGTTGTTAAAATCAATAGAAGTTTAAAACAAAAACTTTAGCTTAATGTGGAAAATATGGCACTGATAAGAATGAATAAACATCACTAATCAAAACTATGAGTGCAAATTATCTTAATGAGAAAAATTAGCAGAAGGCAGAATAACCAGGAAAAACGTTATATTGTCCAATTATATAATCTAAGAGTGAGAATCGGCTCAAAATTAAATAGCAGTTTATCTTTATAATGAGTGTAGTGTGTGTGGTAACTTTAAGAAAGAAAAGAAATAATAATAGAAAATAATTTAACAAGGCATCTGATATAGAAAGATATGAAAAGTTAAGACTGTGTGAAAGCTGTTAATAGAAACATATAATAAAAATATAGTTGGTGACCATGAAAGCAGAGTTTTGTGAATAAATGTTAATCAGTAGTAGGTGTCACCTTTCACCTCCTGTAAGCTGCAAAATTAATTTGTTTCAATGGAGTTTAGAATTGGCAGAAATATATTTTTACCTTGTTGTGCTGTAACACGATCGCCTCCTTGGTTTGGTGGCCTCCTTCAACAGGGTCATCTAAGTTGGGCAGTTGGGAGAACGGCCTTTTTGATCATATCTGTGTGTGTGTGTTAGATTTCCTTTTTAGCTCAGTCTGCTGTTCCTTATTCTAAGTGCTGGTTGATGCAATAATTAAAATGAGCCTGAAGGTGTGTAGCCATTGATCTCTCCCTGCCTGTCTCAGATGAAATTGATTAGAGCAATATCGCCAACAAACACGCAAAGGTACACATGCATACAAGCGTTGATGAATGCCGCTGGCACTCAGTTTGACAGTGAGCAGAGCACAGGAGGTGTGTGTGTGTCTGTGTGTGTGTATCGGGTCACAGGCCTTTGTCCATAAACAATAACATTATCACTAACAAGGTCAAGTCTTCAAGCTTTTAAAGATCGGGGGCAGATCAGGTGGAGAATGAGAAGTACACACGTGGTTAAAGGATAAAGACACTAACAAATGCAAACAAAATGTGTCAGACACTTTATTAGGTACAAAAGCACCTTTTGCATTCAGAACTGCTACATCTCAACGGTCTCAACTGTGGAGGAGACTTGTGTGTGAACTTATGCGAATTTTCATGTTCAAGAAACCAATATGAGATCATCTGAGCTTTGTGACAGTGTTCAGTATGCTGCTGGAAGCATCCATCATCTACCATCTACTTCATGGTCCCATATTTTATGCTTTCAGAGATCTGCATACCTTGGTTGGTTGTAATTGCAGGCAGAGTTACTTCAGCTCAAACCAGCCATTCTCCTCTGAAATCGGACACAAGGCATTTAAACCCAGAGAACTGCCACTATGTGTCTCTAGAAGTGGCTGTGTGGGGAAAATCCCAGCAGATCAGCAGTTTCTGAGCAGCCCACGTGACACCAACACCAATGCTACATCCCACTTAAATCACCTTTGTGATTGACTTTGAACTGAACATGTCTGAAAACGAAAAGCCTGTTTTCTCTTTATGACCACAAAACAGAAACTAGTATAAGGAGGAAAAAGACCCCAATGATGAATGATGGGGGGG
>VUQR01023179.1:13909-43998 GCA_015108515.1 Hemichromis elongatus | reverse complement strand
CATTCAGTCTATTGTGTTTTCTTGACACCATTTCCCCAGCTTTGGAAAACACACACTCACAGGGCACAGATGAAGCTGGGGTACACAAACTGTAAAGCCAGGTGGTAAAGGTTTGAATAAGAAGTCTTGCTATTCCCCCAGTACATTAAAGGATCCTCTGAGCTTTGAATGTTGCATTGTTGGTTTGTCTGCCAACTTCTTCATCCAGTCCAGGTTTTCTGAAATAATAATAAAATGCAATAAAATCCTTTTGAATTGGGCCAAATTGTCTGCAGTGTGACTTTGTGGAAAGTGTTTCACTCCCAACACAGACATACAGGTAAAAGTGACAGGTAAAAGCCAAGTAAGCCTCCATGTTCAAAGAGGTCCACATGTCAGCTGTTATACTCACTGCCACAGCTTGCTCTACTTCCATTTTCACTCGTTCGAGTTCCTCCACATGTTTTTTGGCTATCAATTCCTTGATGGTCAGAAGATGAAACAAAATTAAATCAGTATGCAGTACTTAACATCAGCTACCTGATGAGACATTGTCTATACAAACCTTTCTGGTTGGCAAAACGTATGAGAGATCAAGGACCTGAACCAGCTCCCTGAACCCCTCACTCTCCACAATACTGAGGGGTTGGCAGTCCTTATAAAATTCAGGACTGCCTGGTCCAGAACAATCTTCCTAGATGCTTGATTTCAAAGTAATAAAAAACATATTAATAAAAAAAATTAAAAGCTGCTCAATGTCTACATAGGCCGACCTGTGTTCATTCTTGGTGTGTTTGTCTCCTCATTTTCATGTTTGGCTCTGTAATGCCTAAACACTGAGGAGGTGCTTTTGTTTGTGTAAGAAAGCTCAGCAGAACAGATGCGACATTTAACCTGCATAAAATGAAATAAATCATTTACACTGAAAGTGTCATTTCTGTTTTTCCTATTCTGATAGATTACACTGAAACAAAGAAAGACCTTATTTGCAGTTAAAACGATCAAAATGATCCCACACAGCAGAAACGTTTCTTTTTCTTTCGGGCTCCATTTTGTTGTACAGAGATGTATTTTTTTTTTTTTTTTTAAATCTTTGCTAGAGTAATTTTGTTTTGTTTTTTTGGTGGCGACTCATTTCGTTGACAGATGTGGACGTGGTACCTTTTAAACACAATTTTTGCGCGTTGGCAATGAGCGATACAGCGGCTGTATCGATCACGTGACCTTTTCTTAAAGCGACACACACACACCGATACAGGTATAGCTCACAGAGATTGATACACGCGCCGGTGCGCCAGTGTTGCTGGACCCATGAATAATTAATAGCCTGCAAGATTCTGTGTTCATAATCATTACTCTAGTCATGTTTCTCCGTACCTTCATGTGCCAGCACAGACCTTGTTCATAGTTTTTCATGTCGTGTTCATAGTACTTAGTCATAGTTCAGTCCTCGGTCCTAGTCTTAGTTTTGGTCCTAGTTTATAGTCATTAGTTTTTCAAAATTTAGGTCTCTAGTTTAGTCTTTGCTTCAGTTTTATGGTTAGTTATTTTGCTTACTGTTATCAGCCCCTAATAAAGGCTCGCTTTCAGTTTAAAACTCCATACTGTCTCATCGCCTGTGTCTGCACCTGGATCCTCTCACTCCCACACTCGGTCTGCCCTCCTGGCAGATCGTGACAGATGCTGTGAAACCGATTACAGGGTGAGTCATTTTCATGTATTTATTGACTCTCAAACCCCCAAAGTCTGCTTTTGATCTCAATAAATGCAACAGGACGCCGTCTTGCCTGTCCTGAGATTTGCAGAAGATAAAGGGTGTCGTTCACTGCAGGTGAGCAGAAAGAAATGTAAGATTGGTCATTAAATCTGACTGTTTTCTTAGGAAACTATTGTAGTTAAATATTTATTCATTTTGGGGTCCTTAGGGACTAGTAAAGCGCTATATAAATACAGGCCATTTACCATTTACCATTTTTGAATTAGGTGCTGTTTAAACTTCAGATTGTATATACTGAAAGTTGAAAGCCTGAATTTTCTGCATATTTATCTCATTAAAAAAAGTTATGTAATAAATGCTGCGGTTACATTTTTAAAGTCTGATCTTGATGCTAGGAAAAAACAAAACAACCCCTTTGGTTTTTTTTAAACAATAAATTTGCCAGCTATAGATTGTGACAGACTCATTAATGCAAAGCCAAACATCAACTCTAACCAGCTGCGGCGGATTGCCGCCCCTCCCTCAGCCTGGTTCAGCTGGAGGGTTCTTCCTGTTAAAAGGGAGTTTTTCCTTCCCACTGTTACCAAATGCTTGCTAATAGAGGGTTGACTTATAACTGGGGTTTTCTCTTTATTATTGTAAGGTCTTTACCTTGCAATCATTGCAATGACTATTTTTAAGTGCTATATGTGCTAGTCTTATTTGGATGTATGTAGCCTACATTGACTTTTTGTGTTGTAAGTTCAAATAGCTGCACAGCCTTTAAGGATCAAATTCAGTTTTTTAAAATAATCTTCTGGTTTTTCTCTCTCTGCTTGCTTCTTACCATCTTTGAGGCTTTGGACCAGCACTCCCCACATTACATCAAACTCTTACAAGTCTAGAAAAGGAGCATTTGTACAGAAGGACAACTGAGCATGCTGGACACACCTAGCACAGCATTCTAAGGGAGGCTGGGGACACTGAGTCAGAATGAACAATGTTGAGGCTGCTGCAAGATGGTTGATGGCTGTCTTCATGGTAATCACCATCAAGCTGAAAAGCAGTCCTGTCAGGCTTGGTTAGCCATGAGGTCTACTCACTGGACCAGTTTGCAGCTGAGTATGGAGTGGCGGGAATGAGAATCACCAAATCTGTGCCCACAGTCCTCAGCCGAAAAAGGGTGGAGTGCGTACTCTGCATCAGGGATGAGCTGCTGCCCCACGAAGAGGAGCCACAGTGATGATATCAGTCCGTTGTGGTGAAGAGTCAGTCAGAGTAGAGCTGCTACTCATCCACATCAAAAGGAGCCCGTTGAGGTGGTTTGGGGACGCCTGCTGGGTGAGGTGTTCTGGACAGGCTGGAATTCCCCTGGTTAAGCTGGAGGAGGTGACCCGGCAGGTCTGGGGTTCTCTGTGAATAAGTTTATATCAAATTTACAGTACTTTTTGGTAATAGTGTAATAATGCAGCTAGATTGTTTAATTTGAGATATATAATTTATAGCAAATGTAGATTTTTTTAGGAGAGCAAAGAAATTGGTATTCTAAAGAATATGATTGTTTCCTTGCAGGACACCAGGAGCCCTGACTAACCCGTCATCAAACCAGGCAGGCTGAACAATGTTACAGGAAGCGTAATGTTCTTTACTGCTCCTACAGACCCTTTAACGTCTGTTACATGTGCTCAGGACGAACCTGCTCTTATCTGTCAAAAGCACAGAGTGCCAGTAGTGGATCTGCCAATTCTGGTATCCTATGGGGATTGTTTGATGACAGTCATCCACACCAGTGTCCTGCTGCTTGTCATTTTCCAGCTCTGGCAGTGCTAAACATTCAACACAGTCTCATGGCAGTTTGTAAAACAGTGATGAGAATGTAACAAATATATCGATGCATGTCTGAATGCACAGTTTGCTATTTTTGTGTGACAGAACCAAATCTTTCATCTTTCTCATATATAGTGATTTAGGCCCACACATAAAAATTATTAATTGCTGTTTTTAAGAGAAAAAAAATCCACATTTGGTTGGAAGGTTGGGTGGAGGAGACCAGAGACCCTCATTTGTGTCAAAAAAATTATAAATTTTCACACATGTTATTACTACAATCTATTAGGTTCCACAGTGATTAGGCTTAAACCTCATTCATTATTAGATTAGTTATTTTTTCTAGGATTAACTCTTCCAGTCTTTTTGTTCTCAAAAATTTGGATTTGTATTTCTCTTAATGTGCTTTGTATGACTTTTTAATCAAAATACTGGTCACTGTGTTCTGTATGTAAACATTATTAATTTCTTTAGATTCCTAAATCTAGAATATAAGTCCCTTGACACTACAAGCTCGTCTGCCAAAGTTGTTTTAAGTTCGTTGAAACAAACAAAAAAAAAGAAACACTGGTGCATTAACATTTAAGATGAGCTGCAGGGGTTTACCTCTTTTCACTTCAATGATCAACAAAATATGTATTTTGCCCAGGGGGCGCTGAATGTTATACACAGATGCAAGACGAGATTGTATTATGCATTTAAGAGTCACGTAGACTTTTATTTTAGTGCTGTTTCCTTGAGGCTGATTTCATCCACAGGGCTGTATGATTCACCTTTCAGGTATTAAATAACACCTTGTGGAATAACAGGTGTGTTGTGTTCAGTTCTGCCCACATATGAAGCTCTGTGACTGAGAAAACTTATCATTTAGAGTGTTAGAAAAAAATGGTTTTATGTCAGTTTGAGAACTAAACAGAGCAAAATTGTTTTGTTCTAGGTTCATTAGAAAACAGTTCTGGTTTCATAGAAACTCTGGAACCTGCTGCTGAGGGTCAAAATACATTTCAGCCTTTAATGGAAAGTGTTTCTCTTTCCAGGCTGATCCAAGTAGGTGTCCACAGTGTCCACATCTCATGATCGATGCTTACATCACTACTACTACTATCATTTACTGATAATAATTATAGCAATGATAATAATAATAACAATAAAAAAATAATGATGATAAGAGGAGGAAAAAAAAGGGTGAGCCTTAGAAAGGTAAGACTTTGGGTCCTCATTAGGAATACCATGTTGTATCAGTAGGTGGGGGTAATTTATGGCTAGGTCAGCAGTGACTCTGTTCTTGTTCATTCTTTGAAACCACTCTTTGATCTTTGTCATGTTGTAGTGTGCATACAGCACATAGTTCTGCTTCTCTAGACCAACTCGTGCTACTTTGGATTGGCCCCTGACCCCAAAGAAGAAGCTAAATGTGCAGCTGACAAAGCTGCAGCAGCTGAGTGAAGCTATCAAATCAATATGGACCAAAGTTTCGCACCTCAGTGAATTTTGTGCCATGAAGAATTACAGCAGTTCTGAAGGCAAAAGTTGTCCTACCTTATACTAACAAGTGGTACCTAATAAAGTGTCTGGTAAGTGTATATTAAAGAGAGGATGGCCTCGCAAAGTCTGCAAAACGGAAATAGACACATTTTTGTGTTATGCATGTATAGTTTGGGGCTATTTAAAAAAGCAAACCCCAAACCTCACAGTTACAGAGCCTCAGAGTTTCTGTATGACGTCTGGTATAAACGACTTGAAACCAGCCTCCTCAAAGCTGTGATAACACATTGTTTGTGTCCATAAGATGGCAGTGTTACTCCATCTATTAACTACACGCCTGCGTTCCTGTGGTTCTGTCTTTGATTTCTTTCTCATCACAAAAACTTCTCTGGTATGAAAAAGGTAAAAAAAAAAAAATTCCACCCCTGATTTAAAGAGATACACTTTATGTGGAATCACTGCATTAAAATCATGCATCTTGTGTTTAACAATATGATGTTTGGGCTCGTGGTTTGTCCCTGTAATCGATCAGGCTGGCAGGAGAACTGACTGATCAAATTCAGAGGAAGACCATCACAGCCTGCATGCCACTGTCTCTTCTCACCCATGAATGAAATGTGACAACAGAGAAGTTAAGACGGCTGTGCAGAAGCAGATGCTGTCGGCTGCATCAAATATTTGAATGCACAGTTTGGGCGCCCCTCGCTGCCTGGAACCTCATTCATTTCTAATGCGAGAATCCTCTGCCGGCACGCCCGCATATTTCCAACACTAATGTGACGCAGGGAAGATGTCGCGCCGCATATAATCTTTGTTATTTGTGCAAGGAATCAAAAAGAAATGTATAATGGTCAGGTTAACCCTCACAGTGACTCCAGTGCAGCTGTGCACAGCAGCTGGCCTGTAATGAGGGACACACACACATTCCATTTGGGAAGTAACCAGGTATTGTGAGTCATCAGCAAAGCCCCACATAAAAACCTGACTCAGAGAGAGAGAGACAGAGAGGGCTGAGGGAGAAGTGAAGCTGGGGAAGAGGAGGAGGTTGGGTGGAAGAAACAGAGAGGAAAGGGAAAGAAAGCAGGAGAGACGGGGAGCGAAAGAAGGAAACAGACGGGGAGAGGAGCGCGTGTCACCGAGGGGAGAGTTAAATGACATTAATGATGCGTTGGTGTGAAGTGGCTGTGAATCTCAACAGTCTCCCCCTCTCTCTACTTGTTACCATGGTTGCTGCTGCTGCTGCTGCTGCTGCCATCCTGATAGCAGAGCGCAGATAATGAAGTCAGGTGTGTGTGTGTGTTTCTGTGTGCGTGTGAGTAGTGAGTCGACAGACGAGTCCAAGTGTGTGTGTTGTGGCACATCACCTCACATGTATAGCGTGCAGTGAGGTGACCCATTAAGGGCACGAGGTGTGTGCGTTTAGTCTTATTCTATTCTTCGTTCTGCTTCTCACCTTTTTTCCCCCAGTTTCTTCGTTTTCCTGCAGAAACAGAGAAAGTGTAGCCCCCAAATGGGGAAGAGTTACAGAGTTTGCATGCTTCATCTGTAAGTTAGCTGCGGAAAGAAGGAAAGCATTTTAAAAGCAGGCATGAATATGAAGTCAGACACTAATAAAAGTTGACAAAAGTTAAAAGCACACACAAATACGCACACACAGACGTTGCTTCAGACACGCAAGCACACACAGACTTGCAGAGGTAAATAGTAATAAGTGGAGCGCTGAATCGATGGCCGTATGAATTAATGTCAGTTACCTTGGCAACCGGAGCTTGTGAAATGGGACACAAACAAAGCAAGGGATGAGAGAAAAGAGAAAGAGAAGGAATGACAGATATAATGAGCACAAGATTTTAAAAAAAGGTAAAATAAACTGTTTTCACTCTTGCGCTGGCTGCCTCATCAAACCTCCGTGTTGTTTTCTACCATTTTTGGTCTTATTCACTTTTTCTTTCTGTGCTTTCAGCAACAGCGTGTCCAGCAGTGCCTTCCCCTCCTTCTGGCTCATCTTTCTCTTCTCTGAGCTCAGCTGTAAAGAAAAAAAAAGCCCCCCAAAAAACAAACCTCATCCTTTTTCCTTCCCTTTTCTGCACAAGACAACCAGTGAAATAAGATTTTTCAGAGTGGATGAGTCTGAAAACATCAACCTGCTCAAGTGCAGTCAGAGCAGGGCATCTAACAAAGGCGGTGAAAAAGTGCAAGAATTTGAGGCTTAGTGATCATTATGAATGATGAACGATTCCTGAGCCTTAAAGCCTAAAATTTTATCACCATTGAACAAAGTGCCGTGGACCAGGCTCTCTCTCCTTGTGGTGATAGTAAACTCTGATTACTTAGGGCTTAGTCTGTTTCCTGGAGCAAATGCATCTCTTTGGGATAAACGCACAGACTGTATATTCTAAAAGATGGGTACAGTAGTCGAAATGGAGTGAGCCTTCAAGCCTGTATTCTTTTAATAGCCAGCAGGGGGTGACTCGTGTGTGCAAAAAGAGGTAAGATTTTATAGAAATCAATAAGAAAATGACCCTTCCTCTCACTTGTTCTGACCGTAGGAAACATTTCTGTGGAGTTGCTAATTTCAAGTCTTTGACACATCACGATGTTTATCTAAAACACTATGATGCCATTTTGTTTTAAAAAAAAATATAAAGCTAGGCATGCTTGAACTAAGGCCTTTTTTCTAACTGATAATTGGTTACCCTATAACTGGGCAGTATTCTCCCTTTCTTTATTCAGAGACACCTCTTCCTTGTCATGTCTGGTTAAAAAACCCGTGCGCGGCATCATGGTGGCTACCTTTTATGTTTTACATTTGAGTCAGCTCAACTGTGTTTGCATGCCAAGATATATTTGTAACCAAATCAGTTTTTACTGCAGTCCTGCTAATGTAGCCAACAGGCCACTGGAGAAAAATTAAAGGAAAAAGCATTAGTGTCTTGGTAAAGTGTGGTTCCCCCATGTCCTGCCACAAAGAAAGCCTTAGGAATAGGCTGTTTGTAGAACTTTTCCATAAGGTATCCTGACTGATGGTAGTGATTTGGAGTGGTATGCAACAATTTGTCTAAAATCTCCTGTACTGACACTGAGCAGGGCAGAGATGTAGTTTTCATGGTCATCAAATAATTTAGTGACCCTAGTGCCCCATGGATTGGGGTGTAAAACTGGAAGAGATCACCGCTCTTATGATAAAAATGTTCTATCAGAGGATATAGGTGATAACTGAGAACTAATAACTTTGTATTGATTTGCAGTAAGCCTTACCTCTCAGGGGACAAATGGAGTCAAACCATTCCATCAACGTCTCCCTCACAGCATAACAGAGCCGCTGGATCCCCTCTTTGGACCATACACCAACTGACTGCTTCCAGCTGATGGAGAAACATATATTAATGGGGGACAAAGAATCTGTAGCCCTGAGAGCTCAAAAGCACTGTAAGAAAACACCAGCAAATAGAAAAATGCAGCAAAAGCACAAAAAACACAACTGATGTGTTTTTCTGGAGATGACTTAAGGGAACTGCTGCAGAAGTGAACATGTGAAGGACTGCATTGAGACATGCTTAACAGAACTCGATGGATTCAGTGGTGTTATGAGGGAGAAAAAGATGGAAGCAATTAGTGATTTAATGGCATAATTCATAAATTACTGTAGATGCATGTTTGCCATTAGCTGTTTATTGTTAGCTTGTCACTTTGGCATTATTCTCTGAGCTGGCTGAAGGTCATTTGTTGCTCTTTTCAGTATGTTGCAGTGCCGTGCAGTTGTTGTTTTCTTACTTAGAAATGTGTCCTAAAAATCAGTTAGTTATTCTCTCGTCTATAGCTTTTTCTGCACTGTTTGCATGCATAGATTTAAGCTAACCTTTAAAAATCTCAAATTGTACACTATAGCTGTTAGACTTAATGACTTTAATTATTTGTGCATCAGATTGCGCAGATTAAAATAACTACCATATGTAGAAGAAAGTGTGAGCAGAGTAAAAGAGAAATCGTGTCGGAATCGTGTAATCCGTAAAGAACGGTGTCTAGATTCAGGGTCTGAAATGCAATCTGACTATTGGTCACCTAGGCTCCAGAAACATGCTTGTATTTATTGTTTTGAGTTCTTTAGTTTTCAAGCTTTCAGTCATGCTGTACTTGATCAGAATTATCCGAGTGGTATATCACCTTTATGTGTTAGCTTGCTAGCTAGCATACCTCGCTTGCTAGCTTCTAATTCTACTAATTCTCCTTTTTTTCACTGATTCCTGAGTACTATAGTTGATTCACTTGATACACATATCTTGGCTCTGAGTATCTGGTTATACCGATTACCAATCCAGTACCAGAATTAAATGAATAAGATGTATTGCTCCCTGTGAAAAAGAGACTGGGAAACATTCCTCAGTGTTTGAGTCAACACAGTGCTCTCCTTAAATACTGCATTACTAAATTTGTAAAATAAAACGGGACACATACATATATCCAAGGACATTAATGTGCTGAATTGTTTGGTTTTTTTAATTAGTGAAATAATAAATTACTACAGGCCCACACAGTAATTATTCATCTAATTTCTTTGCATTTGTCTCATACCGCCTCTATGAGAGTCATTAGACATTTTCCTGTTGTTCACTGTTGCACTGCTTTTTCCTCTTCACACGCATGCGTCATTTGACTGAAGACAGCTTAAGTGAAATAATATTAAAGTGAGTTGACAGCAATATTTTATGTTACCATAAAACTAACAAAAGCTTCCCAGCTAGTGTTAAAATAACCCAACCTCAGTCAGGTTCTACTGTTGGGGATTCTCGTTGTCTCTTCCAAACTGCTGTGTGTTGCTGTTCTTGTATCCTATCTTAGCTCTGCTGCTAGGTGCCGATGCTGCTTGGCAAAGTGAACATAGAGTGACACAGAACTGAATGAAACAGAATAAGTTAGCACCTGGTTTGCCAACTTAAGGTAAATTATGGCAAAGCGGTATAGATAATACAACTGAACCATATTTGCTTAATCCTATGTACAGTATGCCACTGTGGCCAGTGTAGACCAGCTGCCTTGCTTATACCCTTAACAGCCTACTGTTTGTGTAAAAGACATTTTCCATGCACACTATATTTTAACAAATTTTAAACACATCAGCGTTTAGCGATAAATCAGGAATCAAAAAAGGAAATCTATCCATCAATCTATCCATCCATTTGCTTATGCTTATTGTTTTCAGGGTCGCGGGGGGAGCCTATCCCAGCGGTCTTAGGGCAAGAGGCAGGGTACACCCTGGACAGGTCCCCAGTCTGTCGTGGGGCTCAAAAAAGGACATGTGACATTTAAATATTTTGCAATTTTTTATGTTTTTGCCATCGTGAAGCAAGTGAGTGCAGTTCTGTCCACTGTTTACCTGCATTCACAACTTTTTACCCTAGAAGGGGCTGTAAAAGAGTCTTATATGGGTCGACGAGTCAGTGAATCTCACTTCTGACTGCATACGGAGGTGGGTTGTTAAGGATTTCCAGAGCTTTTCCATCAGTGGGCACTGCTATTTTAGCTAGCACTGCTATTCAGTAACACTGCTTTTAGCTGGCATTAACTGAAACTTTCTTTGAAGCGTAGCTAACATTACTGGACTCTTAGCACTTAGCAAATAAACTGTGTTACGATGCAAGAATGTAATGAAACTGTTTATCTGAGGGAAACTGTAATTGTTCGAGCCTAACATTAGCCTTGCATCATAGCTTATAACCAGATCAATTTGATATCAATACTGGTTTTGTATCAATAATGTTGATATTTAGATCAATTCTCCCACCTCTACTAGGAAGAAAAGATAAAATAAACTGAAGCTAATACATTTTTCTACTGGTGTGGTAGTGAACAGGAGGATTTGAGATTTGCTGCTGGGATGGAAAACACTGTGACTTCCATCATTAACAATGGAGAGGTGTGTGTTCGTGTGTGGTAATGGCAGGTCAGGAGGACAGGTCCTACAGCTGTATCATGTCATTATGACCTCAGTGTTGTTTACAGCCATCCATCTGTCTATTCACTAAACCACCCTCTCACTTTTTCCCATTATACATCTCCAACATCTTCTTCCTTACAGAATATCTGCTTTCTTCAAGCATTCTTGCCTTTTCCAACTTCTTGTACTCTTTTCCCTCTCTTTTTCCTCTCATCTCCTATTTGTTACTGCGTTATGCTGACATTTTAGACGCTCTTGGTTTTTATCCAGCAGCTTACAAAAAAGCGGCTTCCACCCCCTCTGATTGTGATCTGCTTTTAAGCTCCTCTCACTTTTCAAGCCCATGGAAAGGTAATTCAACAACAACTGAAAGTGCTGAGACACTTTTAACAGCATGTCATATTCACATAGTTTGATTGGCATCGAGTGCATGCTTACAGTACAAGTAACTAAACCTTTCAGAAAGCTTTCACTGGCCTTGTTTGCATGTCTCAATAGTCAGTGTAAGGGTGAGACTTTAAGATCTACTTTCCTCAGACTGCACGTCAGCCATCACCTCAGTATAACTTCTCAACTTTGTGACCCTTTAGAAGGCTGCTAATTATTTTTTTTTCACATGCGAGAAATATGGGATGCAGTTTGATCCAAGTATTTGAGGGATTCAGATGATCTGTCTTAATGACTGATGCTCCGCTGGCTTTTCAGAAGTAAATAGTCCCATAAATCAGTTTGAAAAAAATAATACATTCTTAATTTCACAGCATTACCTACTGTATGAGTTACATTATGGGAACCTTTACCATTGTACAACGTTCTTGTTGTGCTGTTCTCGTCTTTACCTCCTTCTTTTCCACAGTTCTGAGCTCTGCACTGTGACCTCTGCCATCAATTTTGTCCATAGCCCAACCTGTCCCCTGTATTTTATGCTGCTCATAAAAGGTCACTGCTCATATGTCTGCAGCTGCTTTTTCAAGAATGAAATATACACTTAGCAGCCACGTTTTAAGGTAAACCTGTTCAGCTGTTTGTTAATGCAAATATCTAATCAGACGATCGCCTGCTGAATGCAGTTTAATAAGGAGAGAGCACTGGAAAGAACTGAACATGATTGGTCGAGATAGACATATTAATATATTTGATGATCAGACTCCGACCCATCATGGCAGAACAGAATCCCGGTGGTGATAGGTTTTAAGAATGCTAGTCTAGTGGCTGGTGGTGAAGATGAAGACTACAGGTTGGATGGAGCTCTGAGTGAGTCTGAGTAAAGTGGAGATGGGGAGGAGGTGGGCTGCACGAATGACAGTCTGAAAGGGAAAATGATGGTGAGCACAGACATAAACCACACAGAGTGGAGGCTGATTGGCTCAAAAAAGGCAGGCAAGAAAATGGATGGACTATAGTAATAATGTTAGTGTGGAGATGTACAGAATGGATGCATGTTAGTCATGTAAAGAAGAAGCAAAAAGTCAAAAAGCAAAGCAGGCAAATGAAGGTTTACAAATTTTCTGTCTTGAACTTATGTACGAGCTTCGTTTAGGGATGCAGGCATGGTCAAGGTGACTTATAAAAACTGAGCATCAGAAAGGGGAAGAAAGCTGATTTAAGTGACTGTGAACAAGGCATGGTTGCTGGTGCCAGACATGCTGGTCTGAGTAATTCGGAAACTGGGATTTTCCCACTCAGCTCTATGTGGGGTTTACAGAGAATGGTCCTAAAAAGAGAAAACATCCGGTGAGTGACAGCTCTTTAGGTGAAATTGGTATGCTGGTGCCAGAGATCAGAGGAAAAAATCCAGACCGCCCAACCTGGTACTAGCAATGTGTACCCAATAAAGTGAGCAGCGGTGTATACTGTATTTGTTAATATGTTTGGCTAATCAGCCAGCCCTAAACTACCATCTTGTAATGCCAAAATTGCAGACTCCTGCCTCAGAAGACAATAAGGAGGTAATGCAAGTTCCAGTTGTGAGAGAAAGACGAGGTAGCATTGCCCACAAAGCTCAGAGAAGTATCCCTGAACTCTGGTGGATAAATTCTTCGCTCAAAATAAACTTTTAAAATGAGGAGGTTATTTCTTTGGAGTCTTAAATCAAAGCTCTGATTTTCTTTTTAAGCTGCAATTCATCCACTTGTGTTCTGTTGTATACTGACACTACTATTGATGCCCTTCTAAAAATCCAGCTGGTGTCCATAGAAATACAGTACATAGGATGTGCTATTTAAGCTACTTAAACCTGTTGCTTACACCTCTGCAAGCCCATCACCCCCCATAGTCTTCCATTCATGCTTTATCAGACTTTAGTGTGTTGTCACTAATGCCTGCTCCCTTCCTTGCTGCTTCTGGTTTTCCATATAAAAGAAGGTATTACAACAAAGCGACTTTATATAAATTATTGCACGTAGAACCATTCAATTTGACTCTGACTGAAGCGGCTCTGACTGAACTTGGGTTACCGACAGGCTTTAACACTAAAAAAAGCGATTGATGTGATGAAGTGATACAGATGACAGATTTTAATTGCACTAATTCATAGCAAAAGGTAAAATGAGATGAAATGTCTTTCATATCCAGATGTCCTGCAGCAAGATTTCAGCCTGCTCACAGCATCCATCTTTAACAACCTGCCTGTCATTTCTTTCCTGTGTGATCTTTTGTATTGATTTGTCACATTCTGTGCAGAGTGAATTCCAGGGGCCGCGGTGTACCCGCGCCTGCTGGGCCAGGAGAAAGCCCTTTGTTCAAATATAGTTTTGGACAGGATGGGTGCCATCAATTACACTAATGCTGCTGAGCTAAAGTTGGTTCCTTTCCTATTCAGCCCACTGTGTGTTCAGCCAGTGACATCTGGCACATTACACACCCAGCTGTGTGTGTGCTCAGACGTCTGTATGTTTAGGCAGTAAACCTAGTGGCCTCATTAACTCCCATAGCATCTTACTGGCACAGGATGTAATGACCAAGGTGTGTATGTGTGGGTGGGAATACAAATCACGGCTGGTTTGTGGGGTGTCATAAAATGTTTGTTATGACTTTTACACACAAATGACTTTTATTTCATTGTCCTGCCCTGCACCATAAACCAGCACCGTAACACCAGGAGGGTATTTTCATGTGTCCAGAGCACAGTTCTCTGCTCCTGGATGTGCTTTTGTCACACCAGGCAGAGATTATAATTTAATAAAAAAAAAAAAAAAAACTTCAAAAGTTTTCAACATTATTTGCCATTCCTTGTGTGTGTGTGTGTGTTTTTAGCTTCCACTGTTCACATGTTTCTGTGGCATTATAACTCCCTGTTCATCACAATACTTTGTGCCAAGATGGGACCAGCTGTTGTGGGAAATAATGAAAAGAATCCAAAAAGGCTTTGCGAATCTGAAATCTTTACGCTGATTTTCAGAGGAGCTTGCGGAGAAACAAAACAAGAAGTGGTGAGTCATAGCACCTCGGCTGAGATTCGTCCACTTATGCGCTCATTAACAGTCCTGCTCTCAAAGGCTTTTTCTCAAAAGTAGACTTTCAAAGAGGAAGTCCCCAAAAACTGTCCTTAAACCCGCCGATTATGAATCATCTGCCCAGCTGGGATGGTGGGTAAACAGCTTAATGATTCGGAGGTGTCAGCCATGCCACGAAACACACAGGCAGTGAGGCGCACACTGATTCAAGGAGGCGGGTGATTTTTGTTCCTCGGTCGTCTTTCTCGCTCTCCCTTCTTCTTTCTCCTTCATCTCCCCTCACTCAGCATGCATCACCCTCTACACCCTTACATTAATAAGCTCTTATCACGATTATGGATAACACTATATCCCACTGTGAGCTGCTTAGCCAAGGTACCTGGCAGATTTGCTTGAAAGAGCTCATTCAGGTGATTAGCACAACAAGGATGAAATTAAAAAAGAAAAAGAAAAAATCCTTTGCTCTTTCAACCTCAGCCAAGATTGCACCAAAAATTTAAATAGCTTAGAGTTTCCTTTAATTAATTTTTTATCTCCATCAATCTAACCTGATATATAAAGCTTGGCTGCAACAAGAGGAATACAGAATGGTAAGGTATCTGCACTTATTTAGGACTTTTTAACTGTATCAGTTCTGCTTTACAATGGTGCCTTTTCAGCTATTCATCCATAAATACACAAAAGGCCTCCCATCAGAAGCAACTGAGGTTCAGTGTCTTGGCTAAGCACAAATCAGCATGTAGAAACGAACCGCCAAATGGCTTAAACCACCTGTACCGCAGCCACCCCACACAAACTCAGGAGGTCCAACAATTTGTTCTTGTAGAGTCAAGTCTGACATACTACTGATAGCAGAGATGTGTGTGTGAATGAATGGAAGAATAAGCCTAATCTCTCTCTCTCTCTCTCTATATATATATGTGTTTGTGTGTGTGTGTGTGTGTGTGTGTATGATAAAGTTATTTTTGTGAACTCATGATGAATTGAAAAAAAAGGTGACCCCCAAATTCCACTGGCATGATTTCTCAATTGACAAGGAAATTTAGGCACCAACAACTTTGATGATCAATTAGTTTAATTAAATGTCAGTCATTTCTTTTTTTTTTTATCCCAGCTTCTTAAATTAAATATCCTTACTTGATTAAATTAATTTCTTATCTGATGCTTAGCAGAGTAGGCATTACCTGCTTTGGTCACAGTTGGATTGTCCTGTCCACTCTTTTGCTGCAGTCACACAAAGAAGAACACAGTATGACAGTAATTACTGCAGTTGTGGACAAAAAACTTGTGACGTTGTTGCCTTTGAAACAGTTGGTTTGTAGTGATCAGGTCTGCTACTGCTTGCAATCAGTTATTAGTTTGGTGCCTCAAAGAAGGAGTCCCCTGTGACAGGTTGCCTTCCGCCAGCAATCTGCAAATGAAAGTGGTCGACCAGAAGTTATGGCTGCTGTATGCTCAATATCTGGGTGACCAGTTGGTCACCACAACTACTTGGAATCAGTCTTTGACAGCAACAAAGTATTTGCACTCACCAGCAGCCACTGCGTTTTCCTAATCCCGCAGAGGTTGCCATCCAGTTTTAATTAAAGTGTGACAGAGCCATCATTCTGATACCTTTGAGCAATACAGCATGAAGGTTTATGGGGTGGCTGTGACTCAGGAGGTACAGCAGGTTGGCTACAAATCAGGATTAATGGTTCGATCCGGTGTACATGGCAAAGTAGACTGGATCGTTGTCAAGATATGGAAGTCTGAATTATAATTCTGGATATGTTAGATAGAAATCCCTTACGCGTAGAAAGACACAGAAAACAGGCTATAAAGTGCTTTGAATACTAAAGTAGGGTAGAAAATCCAGTCCATTCACCATGCACATCCAACTATTAGAAAATGATCAACTGAAAAAACCCTCCACAGCAAACAAAAGGGGCTGATCATGACCACAGTCCAAACTACTGGAAATGAGCTGGGAACATGATGGAGTGGATCCAAGAACCGAGAAGGAGTTTCATCAACAACCTGACAATGAATGAGGGACACCATGCAGGGGAAGGGATTATATGGCTAAAGACAACTACAAGGGAAGAAAAATGACAAAAATTGCCACAGAAGTCCACACGAGTGAACAAAACTTCAAAAACAAAGAACAACTCTGATGAGTCAGACAAACAGGAAGACTCACACTGGAGCAACAGCATGAGCAGGCATGTTAGAAAAACACTGAGAACCGTGTGAGCAAAGTAAAAGTAACCCAAGACTCCTCCCAAACCACGGAGCAACACAAAATGTAAGCACGCTGTAGAGCATTTTGCAGTCCTCCTACAAGTTCATTAAACTGAAAACTGTCAGTGGAAGATTAATGAACAATGATATGAGGTAAGAAAAAAAACAGTTCACAGCGATAATAAATTGCCTCTGTAGTACACGTTGTTTGTTCATAGCCACACGCTCTTTTCTTACAAAGTTTCATTCGCATCATTTTGAAGACACTTGCTGTCCTGTTCAAACACGCCACAGAGACGGAAGCACTGCCGAGTGATTGATGCGGGAGTCATAATTGATGGAGAGTTAACGAGAGGGAACACACTGCTCTTTCATCGCAAAAACCCCCTCAAAAAACAGAATATATATTCCATAGAACATGAAAAAAGGGCTGACTTCAAAACATCGCCAGTGTTGCCGGGCAAAAATAAAGCTAAAATGAACCTCTTTTAAAATGAGCTCCATGACTCATCAGCTTATCCATCAGTCTGTTTTCTGGTGATGATCCAGAGGAAGTTTCCAGCGGCAGAAGGCTAAGTAAGGCACTCCATAATTATCATTCCCAAGCAATTTTTTTTTCAGCTCCATCTGGGAAATAATATTCCAAGGCCAAATGAGCTTGATAATCTTTCCATCATGTTCACGTTCCCTGGGATCTTCTACCATTTGAACCTGCCCAGAAAACCTCCACTCCAAGGTGCCTTGGATCCTGATCACATCAAACCACCTCAACTGGCTCCCGTTAACGTGAAGGTGCCAGGGTGTGTGAGTTTGTCTCTAATCAGGGGCTCAGGGTCCATGAACCATGCGGCTGCCATGTTATTCTTTAGAATAAAAAGGGCAGATTTTGCCAAAAAGTGATGATTGTGCCACAATCCGCACTCTGTCTTGCTGGGCCAACCTTGTGGTCCTCTCTCTCTGAATGATTGGCTGCCTCGTTCTGCAGCGACACCCGCCATCGCTCATCTGGGTCAAGGCTCGTCGTATGTACTGACCTTCCTCCATTCCATTAAGAAAAACACACCTTTTCAGGCCTCACCACGCTCTGTTTTTCCTGATTTCAGAGTAACACTGAACACTCCTCCTCTTGTTGCTGAAAAAAACCTGAAACTTTGTTCAAACAGAAGTTAAACGTAGTGAGAGTTTGCTGCATCAGAACTGTGCATCCCTCAACTAATTGCAATATAAAGACTGCATTGTGCATGTGTATGTAACATCCTCCATCCAGGATGACTACTATTCCACTCTTAAACAACAAAGTAAGCGCACACACACACACACACATATAGGCAGCCAGATACTTGGCACACTCATGTGCCACCAGCTGCTCCCTCAGTAGCCCAAGTCACTGCTGCTCCAAAAAGCATTTTGGCTCCACATTTGTAAATCATCTAATTCTTTTTCTCATTGTTGACAGAAAATATAAATCTTTTGTTGAAACACCAAACAAGGATTTCAAGTGTGTCAAATATTGACAGAGGAAAGAAGAGAAGGAGCAAATCATTCGTCTGACACAAAGCACAGAGAAAAAGGCCACCTGTGTGTTTCTCTGTGTGTGTGTTTGTCCCCTTATCGAGCTGGTGATATGTCTCTTAAAAGACACTTTAACTCACAAAAGGATCCCTGACACACAGCATTATTTGACAAGTCTGCCACAGAGTTGTTTAGTAATTTGGCAAAGGAGATTCAGCAGAAGGGAAACTGTGGAAAGTTGTGCAGTTGTAAAGGGATGAGATACACAGGCGGGCCTGAGTGGACCTCCGGTGAATGAAGAGTGAAATGTTCTACCTGCTACTGCAGATGCAATCCATGTACACTCATCTGTCAAATAAAGTCTCATTAATGATTAAACACGAGTTTTGAAACTTCAGTGGAATTTTTATAATACATGGGACATCTAGTTAAATAATCATGTTACAACTACATCTATATAACTCTAATCAAATAGCAATGTAATAGTTAAAGGATGTCACAGTTGTAACTCTTGTCTCAGTTCCACTCTTGTGCAACTGAGACAAGGCCACGCTATATTCTTAAAGAATATATTTAGAGTATGAAAGTAATACAGTATACATTAACTAAATGCAGCCTAATGTAGCCTTATATAAATAACTAAAAAGGGCCATAAGCGGCTGAGCAGTGGAGAAAATGGAGCAAATACATCTCCATTATTTAAACGGTGGGAGTAAAGCTTTTTTCTTTTCTTTTCTGTTTTAAATATATATAAAAATAATCACACAGACCTCAAAAACAGGTGATTATCCTTAAGCAGCCGATGCAAGTGATGATTTTACTGATCGTTCGCCACAGTGGCTTACTTGATCACCCTCTTAATGTAAGCTGGTTGATTTAGACCTATGCAGAGGAATAATATGGGGGTTGATTTCTAAGCTACAGACTGTATATGAAGACTAACAAAGCCTCAATTACATCATCTATTTGTTTTGGCCGTGTTCAGAATGAGAACGGTCTCGTTCATCACACTTCAGATCAACTCAGACCATCAAACAAATGTAAATACTAGATGAAGGTAACACAAGTAAACACAAAATGCAGTTTCTAAATGAAGGGAAAAAGAACTAAACCTATGTGGCCCTGTGTGGAAAAGTGATTTCTCCTTAAACTTAATGACTGTTTGGGCCACCCTTAGCAGAAACAACTGCAAGCAAGCCTTTGTGATAACTGCCAATGAGTCTTTTAGAGCAGAGAATTGTTGTAATTCATTCACATTGGAGGGTTTTCGAGCATGAACCACCGTTTAAAGTCATAGCCATAGCATCACAATCAGATCAGTCTTTATTTTGTTTATCTTAGGCATTATGAGGTGGACTTGCTGGTATGTTTTAGGTGATTGTTAGGTGTTCAGTTCTTTTGTGACCTCTTGGATGCGTTCTTGGGGGAATTTTAGTCAGCCGAACACTCCTGGGAACGTAAACCATTGTCTCATGTTTAAATCATTTGTTGAAAACATTAATGATGATGGCTCTCACTGTCATTCGCCGGAGCCCCACAGCTTTAGAAATGGCTTTATAACGTTTTCCAGACAGAGATCTCAGTTTCTTTGTTTTTCATTTGTTCCTGAATTTCCTTGGATTTGGTCTACTTAATCAAGTGATTTCTTTATTAAGAACTGGTGTCACAGTGGGTGTGGCTAGAAATTGAACTTAGCTTTACGAAGATGTGATACACCACAGTTAATTTATGTTAATAAAATGTGTTTGTATGGTGAAGTTGTTTCATCTGGAAGATTGAAGTGTGCAAAACATACAAAAAAAAAAAAGGAAATCGGGAGGAAGGCAAACATTTTTCACACAACTGTAGTGCTTGGACAAAAGGTCCAAGTCCTGTCTCCCTCGCCTCACATACAACCAGTCATGGCAGATGGCTGCGGCTTCCTGAGCCTGGTACTGCTGGAGGTTTCTTCCTGTTAAAAGGGAGTTTTTCTTTCCCACTATCACCAAGCGCTCACTTACAGGGGGTCATTTCTATGTTGGAGTTTTCTCTGTATTGCCCTAGGGTCTTTACACTACAAAAATAAAGCACCTTGAGGCAACTGTTTTTGTGATTTGGTGCAATATAAACGGAACTCAGTTGATTTAGATTGACTTCAGTTAAGTACAGCTAACAGCTTGTTAAACAGTCTATAATCTAGGTTATTTTCCAAGCTGACTGTGGTGAGACTTTCAGTGTTACAATTTAGGCTCTAGTTTACATTATAATACAAGAGAGTGCATATTTTAAGTGGAGTTATTAACAAAGCACTCCATTACAGAAACATTAATGGCACCATTCAGCATTGTCATAAACCAAACTAAAGTTCTGTTTTGCTGAGTACCAAACAAGGTGAAACTGGAAGTACAGTTTGTGCTGTGAGCAATAATTTCTCCATTACATTTAAAGGGCTGATTTATTGTCAGTGGATCACTGCTTCTATCGCAAATCACCTCAGAGGAGCATCATGAATTCTTTGTCTTTTGTCCTGAAACCCCAGCTGGCTTGTGCACGCACTTGTGTGTGTGTGTTCACGTGTGTGTAGAGGAGAATGTAAACCTCCCAAAGTACTGTCTCGGTAGACCAACTATGGCGTGTAGATTTAGGATGAAAAAGCTGCATTCACACATACACAGACACACAAACTGATTTGTCATCCAGTGGCTTTACAGCTTTAATGATGAACATCTGTGGTAAGAATTTGATTAATTTCCTTTTCACCGTCAAACAGAAACTCACGTACAAAAGTGAATAAATTAACGTGCATTAACTTGTAATTCAACTCATCAAAGTCATGGACTTGGACTTGTTTAAGTGTTACTGGCAGAGCTGGTGCTGTCCTTGTATATCATGTTTAAAAAGTAAAAAACCTCTCCAAGCACAGAGCTGCTCGCAGAGCTTGGGATAGTAAAAAGGGTTCAAGTTTAAAGAAGCTGCTTAAAGAAGAGTCTGATCTGCACAAAGTTTGATTCCGTTGAGAAATATAAAGACACTGGTGAAGCCCAGAAACCCAAAAGATCATTTTGTTTGTTTCATTTGCATATAAGACTCCCTTAACCTCCACCAGCTCCTCGGTGAACCGTGCAGCGGTCGGCCCTGTGCGCATAAGTAGTTCACTCATCGAGCGTCTCTGTATGGGTCCCGAGAGGACATTTCCAGGCTCTGGTTGTATTATATTGTAAGGTAGAGACGTAACAATATTACAGAGAAATCCCTAACAATCAGGTTACCCCATATGAGCAAGCAGTTGGCAACAGTGGGAAGCAAAAACTCCCGTTTAACAGAGAGAAACCTCTGGCAGAATCAGGCTCAAGGAGATGTGACCATCTACCGCGACCAGTTTGGGATATCAGCCACATACTAAACGGCATCGTGTCAGTACCTTTCAAATCTCTAGGATTTCCATTTTGAAGGGTCTGTTAGTACAAACCATCAAATGCTAAATAAAGCAATTTTTTTACATTTCAAGTTTTTGTGGACACTTTAAGTCCATTTGTGATTCAGTTTGAATCCTTTAAAAAGAAGGTTACCTTCAAGAACATCCATAAATACATGTTGAGGTTTTTATTGAGAAGTAAGCCGGTGAATATTCTCAGAGTAAGATTTCATTCGAGGTTTCATAAAAAAAGGGACTGATGTGATCTGGCACTAATGCATCTGTTAAATTTGAACTGCCACCCTGCCAGGTGAAAGTGCAATAGTACAGTCACTTAATTCCCACAGCGACTGAATCTTTAACCCTGTTGGGTTCAAAAAGAAATAACAAGTTCAGTTTTTCATTAAGTGAGGAATTAAAAAAACAAAATATGAAAAAAGGGCCTGTAGAAGGCTGTTAGATGAGGGTGGTGAGGGTGCCACTACAGCTTTTACACTGTCTGACTCACAGTGGACAGACATTGAAGTTAAACCAAAAATGTCACCGTTTTTTAAGTGCAACTTGTAAATCTAATATCGTGTTATATCTGAAAGCTAAATAAGAAGGAAGGAACTTGCTTTTTCAAGTCAGAACGAGTCAGAAGCATGCTTAACAGACTACAGAAAAAGTCATGTGCTCTGTGCCTTTTTTTCATCAGTTGAAAGGAAAAGAGTAAGGTGTCCTGTTGCCTGTTCTTGTATCTGTAACTCATGTGCACTGGTGTGTGTGTGTTTCTTGTGTGTTCACAACAGCAGCACTTGAAGAGCTTCGGGTAATTATTGCTTCCCTGTGCTCTCCCCACAGGAAACACTCTTCATTGGAAACTTCGGGGAAACACACTTCATTTTAAGCCCACTGAGACTGCTGTGTGAACAAGGCTGTCTGGGGAAAAACACCAGCAGTTCTACGAACTAGCCAAGGTTGAATTTAGCATGTGTCGAGCACTTAGAAGAGAAAGCTGGTTGTGTAAGGACCTACTGGTGTGTGATACAGGACTTAATAGCACTGATTAGATTGAGCTAAAGCTTTGGCTCACAGCATCTCTGGCTGGAAATTTCAAGAGTAGTGTTCCCTCTCACTGACTTTGTACTGTTCACAATTGTACATAGAGCCACTTACCACTATATGCCCTGTGAAACCTAAAGCTTTGTGTTTTGGGTTTCACGTGTCAGGCTGATTATCAGAAATTTTCTGCTGGTAGCTCTTGGTTTTGAACTGAAACCACGTTCTGTGACATCATCTCTATTGCGATTGGTTTGTAGAATTATCGAAACATGGAGTACTTTTTGTTCTCAAGACAAAACAACGTGCAGTGTGTGAGGTTTTTAAAACAAAAAAACAAAAGTCAGTAATGGTTGATGCTCTCTTTAATAATGTACAATCCCTAATGCCTTTGCTACAGAACTTATGCATACACGATAAGGTTCTGCTCTTAGTTTGTAAGCCCAGGCTGTGGCTGACAGAAAACTAAAAACATGAAGGAATACTCTGCTGACAACTGTAACTCTGAAAAGTTTGTATCTAGTTTCATCACAGCTGTTAGAAAAGATTTTTATCCCCACCAGACAGCAGAGCAGACTGAACTCTTTCCCATCATGTAGCCACTTCTACGGTTAATCTTGACTGCGTCAAAAGCCAAAGACAGAAGGAAATCCAAACATATGGCTGATAAATTATGCCATCTAAAACCACCAGTGTCAGCTGTTCAGTGGACTAGCAGCATAACAAACCCTCCATATCCACACTTTTGTAATCCAGCTGTTTTACTTGCATATTTGAAAGATTATGATTATTTTCTTTTTTTAGTTTCTCCTTCCACTACAAACAATTGTGCCTTCAAATGCAGCCGAATAACACATTAAACAAGGAAAATCCTGTTCTTAACTTTGTGGATCTGTGTGTGCACAAGTGTCATTCATATATTTGCTGTTACAGAAGGGGGAAGCATGGTGGCACTGTGGTTAGCACTGCTGCCGCACAGCAAGAAGGTCCTGAGTTCAACTCCACCATCAGGACGGGGTCTTTCAGTGTGGAGTTTGCATGTTCTCCCCGTGTTTGCGTGGGTTCTCTCCGAGTACTCCGGCTTCCTCCCACAGTCCAAAGACATGCACTTGTGGGGATAGGTTAATTGAAAAATCTAAATTGCCCATAGGTGTGAATGTGAATGATTGTCTGTCCCTGTGTGTTGGCCCTGCGACAGACTGGCGACCTGTCCAGGGTGTACCCTGCTTCTCACCCTATGACAGCTGGGATAGGCTCCAGCACCTCCCACGACCCTGAAAAGGATAAGCAGAAGCAGATGGATGGATGTTACAGAAGTAGATATTGTAAACTAATATTGAAACAAGATAATGTGGAGAATTTCTTCTTTTCCTCACTTGTCAGCTGTCTGATAGTAATAGCTTGCATCTGAAGTAAACCCCTGGGTCAAGTGAAATGTCAAAATTTAAAAGGATTTAAAATCTGAAAAAGGGGCAAAAACTGAGTTTTCACTATTCTAACCAGCTTGAAAGTCAATATTTGGTAAGACCACCTTCGTTCTTTAACCCTACAGCTGTCTTATAATTTCTCTAGGTAGTCCTCAGGAATAGTTCTCCAGGCTTCTTGAAGGACTTTCAAAGCTCTTCTTCGAATCTTGGTTGCCTTCTCTTCTATTCTCTGTCAAGAGGATCCCACACCTGTTCAATAACATTGAGGTCCAGGCTCATCAGTCCATAAGACCTGCTGTCACTGAGTTTCAGTTCAGGTCTTGTGTAATTTTGTTTACCCCAGCCTTTCTTAGAACTAGCTTCTTGACAGCTGCCCTTCCTCTGAGACCATTGTTGATATATATGATAATCTAACCATCGTCCAGGCAGGCTCAAGGCAAAATAAATCCACTAGAACACACAGCAGGGAACCAAAGGTTTGCAGAGAAAGTGCAGTCTAAAGAAGCTAAGAATGCAAGCTGACAGTTAATAAAAGTTGCATGTTTAAATAGAGAACTAATTTGAAAACAAGACAGATGAAACTAACCAGGAGAAGGTGGGTAATAAAGGAGTGAAAATATATTGATGTCAATTAAAATAAAATACACCAAATGTTAAGGAAGTAACAGAACCTCAAAACCACAGTAAGCAGCAGAGTTGCCGGTAGCATCTTAACTTTTCAGAGGACTACAGAAAAAAACTTGCCCTTCTTGGTCTGTGCTTCGATCTGGTTTGATTCATTTGAAAGTTGAAGTATAATCAGCAGTTCATCCATGTGTGGAGAAGCACTGAAGCACAACACAGAACTGTGGTAGGCTACATAAGTTTGGGGGATTAAAACCACAGAACAATCAGAGATTTCTGCTGCGCCTCGCTACTTAGAGACAGGACAGGGTGAAACCGATAAGCAATATGTATGAAACAAAACAAAACATAGGACACAGCAGCATCCAATTTATCACACCATGAAGCAGCTTCCCACTTTGAATGTTTCCATTCTCTATACACTTTTTCTTTTTCATGGTACAACTATCAGAGCAAGATTTGTAATCAGGAGTTTGCTTATCTGACTTAAAAGCACGAATGGTATATTTTACTTTTCCTTCAAGCATTATGCAATATTTTCCATCATGTTAGTAGAAAAAAACACACAGATATTTTCCCTATAAGTTTATAATGTTTCCCACAAAATTGGATTCTATTTGTTGTGGTAGCTGAAACCCAACATAGTTCCATAAAAATTAACCCCCGGTTATCCGGTTTAATTTCTGCCAGTCTTCCAGCTGAGTGTCTGGCTATAGCAGTTTTCATTTGGCAGCAGGTCTGGTGAGGAATGAGACCAGCTACACATAGCTACACATAGGGTTCGACTGCTAATCAGAGATCTACAGTAATATCCTGAGGTGTCTGAGGCAGAGCATTCACAGGACACTTTTGGAAACTAAGTTAGTGCTAGTCTCATCTAGTGTCTGCTTTTTGGATACATCAACATAATCTTGACTCAGTCCCTTGTCCACCTGTAAGATTCGACTATATTCTGTTTCCATTTTCCAAAAATGAAAAATCAAGTTGCAGGATCACTGTTTTTATAAAATCTTTGTAAAGACTTTGTTATAAGATCGGGCAGACATCACAGAGGCACAAGTAGAATGGGACAATGGAAAATTCTACAAAGTGATCTGAACAAACAAAACAAAACAGAAAACACATACAGATGTACACAAGGTGCCACTGAATGTGACATTAGATTCATTTAAATCAGATAAAGTCTTTTTTTTATAGATCTGCTCTCATAGCTTTTTGATCACACCTTGTACAATCAGCTCCTTCTTCAATGAGTTTTTTGTGTTGCATAGAGACTTCCACTCCAAAGTTTTGGCATTGTGATGAATAAACCAGTTCTCTACTTACAGTCTGTCTGGTAAGAGTGCTGTTCCAGCTTCCAGTACTGACCTCTATAACAGCATCGTGGCTAATGAGCCATCTAGATGGCAAACAGGGATGGGAAGGGTAGAGCCTAACTGGGAACTTTCCACTTGTAAATCAATATAATTCTTGGGCGGATAATGAAACACATTACTATTAAAACTCTATGGTTAGACTGGGTCGGCACCCCTAGTGTGACAAAACCCACTGGGGTTAAATACCTTCTACTCTCCACCATTTTTATAACACAAGAAGCCTCTCAAATGAGAGTAGAAACATTTTAATAAACCTAAAAAAAGCAGTTGCCAGTTGTCTTCACTTCAAATGTCTAAATACTAAATTCACTGGTGTACATCCCACGCACTCTACTTTGGTGCTAAATGTTGAGTTAGCTAACAATTTTTAGATGTTAAATGAGCTAATGTTTCTTAAACTGAGCGATAAGGGCAAACTTTTCAAAATGGATTACAGAGATACATCCAAGACCGTTGCTCAGTAAACAATAACCTGAAGTTGTAAATTGTTTTCTGGTCGATTAAAAAACTTTCTGTGCGTAGGCACTTTTTCACTAACCCTCCATTATGGTCCCAGTTGTTGTCATTAGTGAAGTATAGCATTTCTCCTCACCAATATGCAGTAATACACCTCTCTGCTGAGGCCTTATTTTAAAGTCAGTTAGCATACACACACTCACAAGAACAGTGCTGACACAGCAGAGATGCAGGTCAGAGGAAATGTCCTTTCTACCGGTGCGACAATATCAAACCTCATTCATCTTTATTTAGCATCTCCTACATGTGTTTGTGTGCGTAGGTGCGTGTACACGTTTGCGTGTTTAATATTTTTAGCTTGTGGAGAGGAGAAAAACTTGGCACAGCTGCTAATGCTACTGTGTGTGTATTATAATCCAGTTAGCATAACACATTTTTCATTAAGGTAAATGCTAAATCCTGTGGGAGCAATAAGCTCTCTCTTATTAATGTAATATTGTATAGCAGAGGTTGCCTCTCAGCAGGCAGAGGGGAGAGCTAATCTTTATAGCTGACAGGTAGAAAAAAACTAAATGAAACCAACACGACTCCGAGTGCTGGCCAACAAAAGTTGGTACATGTAGGTATTATTTTGTTTACATTTTTCTATGCTGTTCACTTCAGCCTTGTGGCTTACTGCTAGCACAGCCTTCTGCTGTTGCTGATCCTCCCCATCCTCCTTCTTCTGTTGTGTCGATGGCTGTGGTTTGGTCTTGGAGGGATTGTAGATGGACTTCTTTCATCTCTGCCTGGCAAAGAGCCATTTCTTTGACAGCAATCTTAAGGGCCTCAAAACAAGCAAGCTTCCTGTTTTATAGCATGGTGACGCAGACCAGAGATGTTTTCCCCTTATAGATAAGTAGTGGTAGAGCCATCCCAAATACCACAGAGTACTCACAACCAGTCTGTAGGTGCATTGCTTCTGAGTGTGGATGAAGTGCCCATACTTCTCAGTGTCCTATTAAGGAGGTGGCTTTCACAGGCAGTGAGTAGCAATAGAAAAGTTCCACTTCAATAAAGAACTATAATCACCCTTGCTTTTGTGGCTTTAGAAGGTTGAACCAAGCGAGAGAGAGGTGTACACTGTTATATGACTTTTCCGGTGTTTCAGCAGACGAGACAGCAGAAGAACAGCTCTGAAAAAGCTCGGGATGCATAGGAAAGGTAAAAGGTCTGTCATAAATGTTTATAAGTAACAAAGTGTAAAAGGTTCAGTATATAGTTAATTTCAGAAGGTCTTGGATTTTAAGTTTAAGTGATTGTTTTTGCACTTGTAATATTTATTAATGACAAAAACATTCAAAGGCAGTATTTTTATATTTTAAACTCAAAGTCTCTGCATCCCGTACCATCTGTTGCTGTTTGCGCTGCTCACGGCAGTCTGAAGGCTAGTTCACGGGTCTTACATCTGCATGTTTGTAGGCGTTTCTTCAGTGTTAACTCTGTCTTCCAAGGTGCACATGATAATACTGTTAATATATGTTTGAGGTTATACAGCTATTCCATCACATGCAACAACTGCCAAGTTTGTTTTTGATGAACACAAGTGCATATGTTTTATATTGAACCATGTCTGGCTTCAAACAAATGACTCCGTCTTGCAGTTTGTGGAAAACATTCCCCACTAATGTAATGTTTAAGCTGCCTCCTACTGTAAAATTTGCCACATGGGTAATGCTGAAGAAAAAAGTGCCTCTTTAAGCCATACATAATAAAGAGACTTTTAATTGTCCAATATGTGAGGTATTCTAAAGGTTACATCAGTATGGGCTGTTGCTAAAAGAGGGCCTAGCACAGCATGACAAGCGTGACTAACCAAGGACTGATATCACCTTTGTAACATCACCTACAGGCAGACAGTGAGAAGATAGAATGGCAACAGGGAATCCATTTTTCATACAGGTGAATGTGGCTAATACACTAAGCCTGTGTGACCAGCAGAGGTCTCTCTGAGTGAAAGCCCATCAGGTTTTTGATTGGGTTTGTCAGGTTCATGTCCCTGTGGCACACAAACAGTGTTTGCCCTGTAATAGCATGCCAAAACATACACAATGGGCACTGACCGTGCAGTGTCTCCTCGGTGCCTAGAGCTTTTAGATGCATCCAGCTGAGTCATCCTGAACTTAGCTTTGTTGTTCACAGTAGTAAATGATTGGATTGTCTGAGTGTAGTGGCACTCAAATCCCATTTTACCCCAACCAGCTGGAGTGAATGGGCGCACTGCTTCCTCATTCTGTTCTCTGACGTCATTGCCAGCAGCAGCTTTATCTCGACTGAGAGCAAGTGAAATCTTTGTAATAGACTCTCCACAGATCTTCGGAGAAGAACCAGAGGCAATTCTCACTGAGGTGTATTACAGGTCAATTTCAGTCCTTCTCCCCCCCCAAAAAAGTGTCAGCAGAGTGTGGATAAAAATGGGGAGTAGAGATTTCTTTCTCACTCAGATTCCCTGGAAAATGTTTTTTGTTTCTTGGGTGCTGCTGGAGAAAAGAACGATTTGAAATAAAAAGAAAAAAACATCTTCTTTAACAGAATTCTCCAATTAATCCAACACGTTCATACGGCCAGGCACTCGATTAGTCAGGACAGTCTTTAGACCGACACATGAAGCACTTTAATACTAATGTATGTGTGAATTTAGCCATAGCAGATGACCAGAGGACTGTATACTTAATTAGAGGCTTTATAATTGCAAGTAATTCATTTCGATTAATCGCATTTAATTGGACAAGAAAATTTGCCCCAAAGCGCAAATGATTTTTTAACTTAAAAGGGTTTTAGTCGGCGACAGAATAAATTATAGACATGCACATGAATATTGGAAAATCAAGCTCTTTTATTTCTTCCATTTCTGGAAAAAAAAAAAAAGCATTTAAACTGCATTTGAATTTAAAAGAGAGACACAAAAATAATATCCCTGGCCAAAATAAAGTGCTATTTTTTATATATATCTCCTATTCATGTAGGGTTACTTGCGTAATAGCATGTGTCTCGCTCATGTCTGTGGTAGGCTCGATTAGCATGAGGGGTCTAGCCTTGGGGGACACTTACTGGATACAGGTACCCCCGGGCGGGAATCGAACCAGCGACCCTCCTCTCAAAAGACGTGCAGTCTTACGACTACGCTATCCAACATCAGAGATCTCTGTCCAGAAGAATGCAGTCCTAGGAACAGCTAGGATACTGCGCAGGACCCTCAAGCTCCCAGGCCTCTGGTAGAGGACCCGAGCTTGAAGGATTGACCGCCCGCAGTGGCGAGTGGGGAATTTTTATATATATATATATATATATAAATATGGATTACTTTCAGAAGTTAATTATATCTGCTCCATTGCACAGTAAAGAACTCTTTGCTGTTTGCATTCTGTCTTCACTCTTTAACTCAAAGCACAGGCCAGTTTTTTTTTGTGTGTACGAGAGAGGGAAAAACAGATGTTTGAGATAGTCTAGCATTTAAAGGCGTTGTCAGCATTTTAATTATAGATGCTTGGTTTCCAATAAGATGCCACCAAGCAGAAAATCCCTCATCACACTCGCTTTCTTTCTCCTCAGCACGGAAAAGAAAAAAACATTTTCAACATCGGAGAACAAGAACAACACAAAGAGACACGAAAAACAGA
>VUQR01023179.1:0-13889 GCA_015108515.1 Hemichromis elongatus | reverse complement strand
AAAAAAAACAAAAAGAAAAAAAAAAAAAAATAAGGCAAGGAAAAAAAAAAAAAAAACCCAACAAAAAAACGGAGTGAGTGAGCAGGATGAAGGCATGGAGGGGAAAGAAATGATCCAAATAAATAAACAAATAAATAAATAAATCACTAAGATGCCGAGACAATGCTCAGCTGGCTCTTAAACTGTTTAAATGTTCCCTTGAGTATAGGCTCCAGTCATTAAAAACACAAGCAGCCACTGTGAAACAGCTAAAATGAGTCAACTTTGTACAGCTCGGTTTCCACTGAAATGTTATTAAAAATGAATTCAGTGATTTGCAGATCCTTTCAACCCATAATTTACGTCCTGACATCAGAATCAATATATGCAAAACTTGATTTCAGTGATTTCTATAATAAATTTCATAATGTGCCAAATGTGTACAGTGAGTGACAGGTCTGCAGACAGGTCAGTTTCACATGCAGACTCCCAGTGTGGACTGGCCTTCTCTAAAGAAATCGCTATCTAGATAGAACCATATATTACTCTGCATGTATAGTTCAGCATTAGTGGGAGATTCCAGTGTATACTTCACCAGCGCTATGTGCACTGAATGTCCCCATGTCATCACAGATCCTCCCGGAGGAACCTTCATCTGTGATTACTGAAGATAGCAGACAGATAACAGGACAGACTTCTGGGTACAGAAATCTATTTTTGTTTTATATTTTTCTTTAAATAAAAGAGTTTAAAATTGCATTTGCGAATTAAACAATGAACTGTGTTCACTGACAATGGCCTGCAGAAGTCTTCCTGAGCCCACGCAGAATCACGTTTTCTGAAAACTTTCTGAAACCCTGAAGATCAAAATTATGTCGTGCTAGGATGTTTTTGTTGTTGTTTTGCCTTGTCCCTGGAGTGCACAGATTTCTCTGGATTCTCCACATATATTAATATCACAAATCTCTAAAATCTTTGGCATAAAGCATAAACTGATCTTTGCTTCAGAGAAACTCTTTGGGGGTGGTCTCATCCAGTCATTTTAGTGGCATGGTTATTATCGGTAAGTAAAGCTAGATATGAAAGAAATTTTACTTTAACTAAAATAAAAAAGAACCAATTTTGTGTAAAACTAGCTAAAATTAAATACTTTTACTGTTAATTTAAAAAATAATTGTTTAATATGTGTATGCTCAGGTTTGGCGTTGAGTTATGACTCCAGGTAGGACTTCTGCTTCAGGACTAACTGGGACAGCTGAGTGCTTTTATCTGCCTTTTTGCCTCTGTGAGTTCGTGCTGCTGCTGCAATAAGCCAAATGAGCAACGCCAACTAAAGCGTCCTGTTGCTTTGAGAACACCAGCATTAATTTGTGCCTTTTACCCAAAACGCTCTCTAAATCTTTATGCACACCTCACAGTATGAAAACTGACACTAGCATAACCTTCATCTTTTCAAACAGTCTCTTTCACGGAGAATGAGACTTTGTACGAGAATAGAAAACAAAAAGATCTCAAAATAAATCAATTACAATGTCAAACCAAAACCAAATGATATATTACTTAGCAGAATAAAAGGCAAAAATAAAAAAAAATAAAAAATTGACTGTCTCTTACAGACTCCACATGGATGCTTAAGCAAGCCATTTGGTAATTGGAGCACAGATGGTGTGTAACTGAGGTACTAGTCCATCAACCGGGCTGGGAGGACACGTGCCTTAAACAAATCCAGTCTGCAGCCAGGTCGACTGGAGTTTAATTTGGCACCTCGCAGAGAGAATCCAGCTCTCTAACTTGTTTCCAACAGACAAACCTAAGACTCATCACCGGTAAAGCTCAACAAATCTCACTCTGTTCCAAGACACACTTTTCTTTACATGGAATGTGTCCTTTTTCTACACGTCAAAACAACCTTCTCTGTTCTTTTCATGCACCCACATCCACGCGCTAATCAGGAGGCGCTGTCCTATTTTTCCATCTCTGATGGTGGTCCACACTCCGGGGAACTAGTGTTTTATTTCAGGCTTTCTCCCAGGATTGGCACCTTCCAGCTACTGTACCTTGATTCTGCTCTTGTCAAGTGATAGCTTGTCTTTTTCTATTGGCTTGTAGCTGCCACAGTATAACAAGGAGAAACTTATTGTGGAGGAAAAAAACATCCAAACATCCACAAGCTACACGGCATTTACATAAAGCAGATTTTTTTCTAGTGAGGCATGCCGCTGGAGAAACTGAGGAAGTGAAATTGAAGCAACTCAAATTCTTGCTAGTTTTCTATATTTGCAGATTTACAGATGATCTCACTTTAACCCCCACGGGCCACAAACAACAGTGGTGCTTTCAGTCTTGCCGTCTAATCAGAGGTCTTCGTAGGGTGACATGTTAATGAATATTTTTCACAGTTGACAAGAAGAGCAACTGGTTATATTAAGATGGCCACATTCCATTTATACAAACTTGTTCCTTAGTCCTGCAGTCTGCCTACTTGCTTCCTGGCAGTGGAAATAAATTAAAAGACTCGTTTCACCCATGGTTTTACTGTTATGGTGAGACCAAATGTCTGCTATGAAACACTCCATATTGTTGTATTGTCTATATTGATCTAAATTTATAATATTTAATAGAAAAAAACTACTTTAAAACTATTATAAACATACATAGATTACTTTTTATGTTGTCAAAAAAATTGATGCATTTTCATAATTTTCAAAATTAATTTATTAAAACTTCATTTGTGCTGCTTCTGGATGCTGCCATGTTCCCCATTATATTTAAATACAGTAACCAATCTCCCTTCAAAGTAATTGCTTGTGGTTGTACAGGCACACATGTAGTACACCAAAGGCGAAGGAGAAGTGAAGTCACGTACGTGTTTCGTGGAGGGACATGCGAATTTGTGTCTGCGGCTTCAGGCTAAAGATATAAAGCATCATACCTCTGTTTTATTAAAGTAGGAGGGGTCCCTTTCACCAAAGACGCAAAAATGCAAGAAAAGAGTCGAAGCCACCGGCGTCCTAATAAAATGTCAATGTCTTCCTCCTCACCTCAAGCCTCTTCCTGAATTGAAGTCCCAGTTCTAATACACAAAAACACGCATATACTGTTTCCTGCCTGTTTGAGCCATGCCTGCTTCTTATTAATAATTAGCCTTCTTGCTATATACTGTATACCTCCTGCTTCACATTCCTCATCATCAGGTTTCTTGGATTAAACGAGTTTATTCCACCTGCTGGTGTCCTCTCTCTCTCTCTCTGTGGAAAAAAAAATCCAGCTGAATGACCAACGTACGAAGTTTGGGGTGTTTTTTCGTTCACAACATGGGTAAAGAAGTTTGCATTACTTGGTTGTGTTTCTTGAGCTTCTCATGCTGGTGTGGAGCACTCAGTTTTGATGCTTGACTACTTCATTTCCTGTATATAGGAAGTTTAAGAAATAAAATATGAACAGTTTACGAAACAATTGTTTGGTCTTTTCTGTATTTACGATAAATATATTTACAGTACAAATGCCGCCATCCTCAGCATATCTACGTACATTAATGACACTGTAATGTTGTCCTCACTCACACTTTGATTTTTTTCTGTCTTTCATACATTATGCATTGAGCGTAGCGAAGGGTTAACCTAACTTCAAATCTGTTGCTTGGGTTAGGGTGCAGTCTTATCCTCATATAACTCAAATTCATTCGCTGGATGAATGTCGATTTCCTTTGCTTTGAATTTGCTGACTGAAATATAAGTGTAGATCTGTAGATGAAAATAATCTGTAACTGATTTGTGTAGTAAGGTCTGTGCAAAGGAAAGTAGAATGCCCCTTTAAGAGGATCATCATGCAGTAAGCATTTTGTTTTATTCCCATATTTTGTTCTATTGCCAAGGCCAACCAGGACTATATTCTCCAGCCACAGTGTTTACTGGCTCTGGCTTTAAAGAGTGTGACTTCCTGTCAGGGAGGTCGGGAGTGTGTGCTGGTATTCAGGGATTCAGTGTTTTGCTGAAGGACACCACAACAAAGTGGATGTCTGCTAACAAGTGTACTCAACTTGGATTTATTTTATATCTTTTATTAATCACTATTGCCTTGATTTGCTGCCTCTTTTGTTCCTTTGTGAGCAGATTGGTGGCACGCCTGTTTGGCTGGACTTGCCTTGAAAGCTGGACTTTGCAAATAAACAGAGTGACGCTGATGTCTGCAGACCCTTGAGGATCAATTGTACCTGGGGGCCACTTGTTGCCATGGAAACTCTCTCCTCATTATAAAGTACCAGCAAAGGTTACAGCAATCTAGAGGAAGGTGGAGAGAACAACAGAATGCAACCAGAAAAAGGAGTTCGTGTCAGAAGTAAGACAGCTAGTGTGAAACAGAACCAAACAGGTTTTACACACTCTTATACCAACTGTACTGCATACGACTCAAAATGTCTCAATTTGTTTTGATAATGATGATGATGAAAGCTAATCTTCTTCAAGCCTTCCAGAAAAAAACAACAACCAAAAAAACCCCCGAAAACACACACACAGATTTTAGGTCTAAGCTCAATAAACTGACTCAGGAGGCCACTGCTATGAGATAAATTAGCTGTTGCATTTATATCAAATGTCCCACAGAGGACATTTCTTCTGGACCTTAAAGTCAAGTTGCTAACAGTACAACCACATTACAACCAGCACTACTCTGCAATAGGGGAAAATGTATTAGATCCCCCGCCGAATTTGTAAGTTTGTTAATGGTGAGAGACTAAATATCAACTAAAAATCACATTACAAAAATGTTACAAATTGTTTTGCATGTCATTGACTCAAATAAGTATTTGATCCCCAATTAAAACATGACTTAGTATTTGGTGGTCACATTGGTAAGACATGCCTCGTAGTTTGTCACCAGATTTGCACACATCTCAGGAGGGATTTTGGCCACTTCTCTTGCAGAAACGCTCTAAATCCTTTCGTTTCTAGCTTGAACTTAAAGCTTCAGCTCCTTCCATGGATTTTCCATAGCACTGATGTCTGGGGACTGGCTAGGCCAATCCATGACCTTAGCCACTATTTGTTGCCTCATCCTCAAACCCATCTTCAGTGTTCTTGCTGAGGTAAGGAGGGTCACACCCAAGACTTCACAGTTCATGGCCCCGTACAATGAATTCTTAACAGTGTTGGGGAGTGATGGAATACATGTACAGGCGTTATCTATTTAAAATACAAAATATGAGTAACTGTATCTCGTTACAGTTACCGTTTAAAAAGGAGGTATTCAGAATACAGTTACTTTGTTGAAATAAATGGATTACACGGCGGTCTTTTCCTGTTTGATATGTGAGCCTATGCCCTCGCTTTTATTGTTAATTCCACGCTGGTGGAAACCCAAACAAAACACATAAAAAGAGGCTCTAATGCCTGGGTCTCAATCACCCCTACTTGCGGCCCGCATAATGACGTGAAGAAATTTTAAAAAAATTATTCAAAAATTTTAGTGTTACAGGCATAGCCCTAAAGAGTGCAGCTTGATGGGCAGTGTAGTCCGTGCTGCAGGGAGAATGTGTGGGACTGCACCTCCCGTCATGTGTCTGTGAGCGCGAGGGAGAAAAAGGAGAGTCAAAAAGTACAAATCGTCACTGACCAGAAACGAAAGATGGAAGCATGTAACTATAATAATAACCACTGCAGCCAGAGCCCAGGTTTAAGTAAGCTGTTAAGACTTGACTGTAGACTGTGTTCGTGTTTTCCTTGGAAACAATAAAGTTCCATTGGAGCAGCCTTTCAACGCCTCTCTCTGTCTCTCGCTAGCAAAGTTGACCCAGACAGTAAAGCTAGTTCTCGACTACGAGCCCAACACGAACCCGTGAGTGCAGAGCCGCGTGGAATAGTTTTCTGTATGAGATCACTGCAAAAAGTGTAGCGTTACCAAATGTTCATTCTACTGTTACTCATGTTATATTAAGATTTCAAAATCTAGTTGGTGTTGGTATGGTGAGTAACCTTGAATAATTGTTATAAAGCATACAGCAATAGTGCATTCATGTAAAAAATCATGATAATATATTAGGTAATCCAAAGTATCCAGAATACATTATTCTCATTAAGTACGTTCAAAGATTATGTTACAAACTAGATTTTGGGGCATGTATTCTGTAATCTGTAGTGGAATACATTTTAAAAGTAACCTTCCCAACACTGATTCTTAATGTGTTGATGTGATCCTGTACTCTTAGCAGAAAAGCAGGCCCAAAGCATAATGTTTCCACCTCCATGCTTGACTGTGGAAATGGTGTTCTTTGGGTCACACTTTAGCATTTCTCTTCCTGCCCAGAAACTCGATTTTGATTTCATCTGACCACAGAAATCATTTAGATGTTCACTGAATTAACTTAAGACGGGCCTGTACATGTGCCTATACAAATTAAGCAGATGATCAAATAACTGTAACTACAGCTGTTACACTGACTGCAATTTAGAGCTTTGATTGAGCAAGACACAAATGACAAAACTCTTTATCATCTGCCAAAAGGCAGGGTAACTCATATTTCAAGTACAGGATAAAATGGGCTTGCACAGAACAACACACACTCCTATATCTATCCATAAAGGCATTGAGGACTATGATGGGGTTTCTGGCCTGTCTGCATGGCTGTCTGCACTTTAATTTCACTGTGACTGAGAGATTTCCACCCGGTGCTCTTATTCCCTTTACATTAAAAATGAAGTGGTTGGGATTACACCACGCCACAAACTCCTGTATTTCACAACAGTAAACAGTTATATCCTCTTTCTTGTGAAGCAAACTTACAATAGCAGTATCATCTGAGTATTTAAAAATATAATTCTGTAAGTAGTTAGCTGAGAATTGATTTTTACAAATTGTGAAAAGGAGTAGTGAACTGACACAGCCTTGAAGAGCTCCGGCACTCCTCACTTTCAGCTGGGACAGTGTTATTGACTTTAGCCACTCGAGTTCTGTAGGTTAAAAAACAGAGCCAAGGCGACTGCTTCCCATGTTTGGCTAATTAATGTCTACTTCCTATTGCTGCCATGAACGTGACAGTTGGTTCTGAGTGAAATATCTGCCTCAGTAACAGCGGTTGTGTACTGAGCTGAAATGGCTACACCCAATAATCCGCTTGAATGCATCCTATGTAGACAAAGTATTTGAACATTTACTCATCGTCATTTTCCAAATGTTTAGAAATAAGTGAATGGAAATCCTCAAACACTTCCCAAATAACCTTGTTTGCAGACTTTTTTCTTAACAAAACACAAAGGAAAAGTAGCTCACTTTGAGGCAACACAGAGTTCAATCGAGAGCAACTGCAACACTTCAGAGTAGACCAGCTGGGGGACATGCAGCATTTCCATCCATCTGTCAAAGTGACAACATTCTGTTATTCAGACATAGGTTACTACATTTAACTACAGTATTGCTGAGTGATTATTAAGCACCATGAGTGATCGAGTGACATATAATGCAGGAGAGGCATTTGTTTTCAAACTGTCGGTTGGACCTCAATAATGAGACGTATGCTGTGTTCCAGACATCCCAGAATTCCAAGTTAGGAACTAAAGAGTGACATCACTCTACTGTAGAGTTCCTGGAACCAGTGCGTCCAAGAAAAACCAAGGAAAATCAAGATCTGTTTGGTTCTTACCAGGTGGAGCTATTCAGGTATCACTAAATGAAATAGCATAATACTTGCTGTTTGCACTAAACCCCTCCCCCTCTGCAGCACATTGATGGATAGAACCTGGTCAGTGCTCTGTGTGTGGCTTATTTAGTGAGTCACAGATGCATAACAGTGGCAGAACCACTTACAATCGTGTTGTTTATGTTCAGTGCTCCTGGATTGCTGACATGAAACACTAGATGTATATTGCCCTCAGAATCTGATGTAGATTTAAATCTGTCTGTGAAGTTGGACTTAAGTGCTTAGAGATAAACTTTACATAACATGTTTAGCTCAATCTTCTGTCAGTAAACAAACTTCACTGGGCTTGTTAGATGGTTGTGGTCAATAGATAAACATTATTTTATATTAGCTGACTATTAACAGAAACATTGCCTTTATAAGGACACTAATATTAAAAACTTTATGTGCTGCAAAAGTCAGTTTTATGTTAAGAAATCAAGGATATACTGTCACTCATAAATAGTGTCATAGTATTCATAGATCCCTCATTCATAAAGTGCTTTACAAACCCAAACATTATGGCTAACAGGTAGATTTTCCTGTTTATGTGCAGTTAGCCAAACAACAAGGAGCTGCTTACAGTGAAAACCAACCATATATCCTTATTTCTTAATATCATACTTATTGTTGCAGCCAGGATTATCACAACAGTGATCCTCTAAAATGATTTTTAGTTTTACTAGCTGTAATCAGATTGTGAAAAGTGTGCTGCAAAAAATTATTATTTCCCCTGTAATAACTTTATATTTGGTCCTGTAGTCACAAACAACATAATCTATTTTCCACACCATGATTGTTGCAACTCCCCCAGTCTGGCATAAATAAAAAGCCACTCTTGCACCTGCAGCTGGTTCAGAATTCAGCAGCAGAGCTTCTTAGTCATGTTAGGGGACTGCATCACGTCGCCTCAGTCCTGGCTTCTTACCGCTGGCTGCCTGACTTTAGATTTGACTCCTCATCACTTTAAAGCACTTTTAGGGCTGGCTCCAAACTGCGTAGCAGAAAGCTGACCCACGTGAGCTATTTCCACTGGTTATTCCAAAGTTGAGACTTAAATGTAAAGGTGAGTTTGATTTTGCCAGCATGACCCCTTGGTTTTGGAACAACCTGCCTGGGGTGATAAAAAGGAAAAGCATAATAGGTCCCCTTTAAAGATTTCGACTGTTTTGGGAGATTCTGCACAAGACCGATACAGGATGCAAATTTCCCTTTGTAGAAAGCAGCTATTTTTCATAAATGAGTTATTATTTCATTTTTTACTCGAAGAAATACAACACAAAATCTTCTGAAGGGGCCCTAAAAATGCGTTCACACTGCAAGCAACATGTCTTTTCAACTCCTGCAGAGGTGGGAGAGTGAGCTGTCTCTACACAGCTCCACAAAGCCAAACCTGAATATCATTTGTCGGTCTTACAGGAGAGCTAAGCGCTGAGCCGAGGTCTCCACCATGCAAGACAGCCCGAGCAGAACCAAATTTATTCAGCCTGAATAAATGCGGTGTGCAAATGGCACAAGTTTAAAAAAAAAAGAAGAAAAACATTCCCTCACCTTTCTGCAAGAGTTACCTTGTAATCACTGGGGCAAGTAGAGCTGGAAATCATTTACGGATTTCTTCAAAGTGCAAGCGCAAGTGCAGCGAGTGAAATGCTGGCAGGCAGAGGAGGGAAACCTGCTGTCGCTCCATTCATCTGGACTCGGATCTGGTGAATCTCAGCCAATACAGACTGCATAAAGATGATAAAACTATCAAATGTGTTGGGAAGTCAGCAAGCTTATAGATTTCAGAGCTTTCTTGTTTAATTGTATTGTTTTCTTCTTCATCTGTTGTGCTACACAAAGCAACAAACACAGGGGAAAAACAATATGATTACAGTTCAGGTTTGGAATCAGTGGGGAGCTTTCTGTTTATGCCTGCTAATTTGTGTCTACAAGATAGCAGCGTTAACAGCTGAAAACACGACTTAATGAATCAAAGAAAGCTCTTTGTCTGCAGCTGCACGGCCGTATATGAAACCACATGTGGGATTAATTGGGACTTTTTAACTTGGCTAATAGTCCAGTTTGCCTCTTTTGACACAAAAATATAAATAAATGCAACAACAAACCCCCAACTTGTACAATTTCTGTTTTTAACAGAAATTGTATGGACAAAATAACCGATTTACAGCTGCGTGTCACCGATTCTATTTTTGTCACCTCGCAGGGATAGTCTCAGCTGATTTCCTTAACATCACTGAGCACTTTACGCAGTGACTTCATTACTCAGAGCACCAAAGCAGAGGCTGTCTAAGTTGTGTAAATGGAGGAAAGTTGTGTGTGCAGATTCATGAGCGAACATAATGTTTGGCAGTCTGCGGGCATCCATTTCTGCAGGCATGTGTTTGCTTATCTGACGTACTGCAATCAGACAAAATGAAACACAAGGAGACAGATAATGGGACATTTAATTTACAAAATTACATGACTATGAGTGCGAGCATGTGCGTGTGTGTGAGTGAGTTCTTCTGTGATTGTTGTAAGTGGGTAGCAGCGGGGTCATTATATTGTGGAAAACATCTGCGTCGCTGTGCTTTTATTTAAAAAAAATGTAATGTCCAATTATAATAACCAGTGTAGACACATACAGAGGAGTGCACATACACACTGTCATACAACAGAATGCACATTTGTTGTGGCTCTAATTACAGTTAGCGAGAGACGACGGCTATGGAGGAACTTCTTAATGTGGCACTTCCAGTTCATTTTTCCTCCAACAAATCAGCATCTAAATACATCTGTGGTAGTCGCTGTGAGGATTTAAAAGCCCTTTAATGGGAGACAGAGAATGCACTTTGACAATGTAGTGAGCTTCACAAGGCCTAAACGAAACACTGTTGGAAAAATAAGATTAAAGGGGGACAATTATTTATTGTCCTGTCTCCCAACCCTCACCTCCACCTGAGCTTGGTTCTTCCAGTTAAAAGGGAGTTTTTCCTTCCCACTGTCACCAAGTACTTGCTGAAAGGAGGTTGTCTGATTGTTGCTGTTTCTCTATATTATTGTAGGATCTATTTCTTACATTAAAAATGACATGAGGTGACTGGCAAATAAAATAAAATTGATTTGAGTTGAATAACCCCAGCTGCTAAAGTAGCTTTTCATGATGTGTAGTTCCGAATCTCATTTTTCTTCAAGGCCTTTGGTATCTAAAATGATCCAAAGCAACTATTTTCAAGTTAGCTCTCTTTCGATTGACTGACTCTTGTAACAGAAACTCTGTTTAACAGGGGCCTCAGACTTTGTGTAGGTGATGAGCCCTCTCATTGTTAACATTCTTTGGACATGTTCAGTGTGAACATACATCACTGTGAAAAAATATGCAGGGCAAAAAAAGATGAGCGTAATAGGTAGTGTTTATTTTGCATATCACTTCTGCTAATTGAAATCCAACCTGTGCAATCAATAATGACTCAAGTATACATACACACAAATACACATCTATTTATTTATAAAATTATACTGTTTATTCTGTATTTACTTTTTAGAAACTTTTTTGTTATATCTGTTGTGGTTTTTGAACAGATAGATTTCTCTGCACTGAATGGGAGGGAATATGATTTCGTTGTGCTTTTGGCATAATGACAATAAAAGATTCTTATTCTGATTAATGCATGTTGATTTGGTCAACGTCTTATGATAGGACATGTTCACTTACTGGCAATGTTTTTAGATGTGTAGCTAAATCAGAATTGCTGCAAAGCTGCAAAGAGCTCCATTCATCATGAATTATTTCATGAGCACATCCTATAAAACCTGAAGTCTGGAGCGTGGGAGTTCTTGAGTACTTAAAGATTATTTGTTGGGGCTAACTATGGTGGTATGTATTTCATGTGACTGTTGAATGCTTTTACTGTGAAGCAAGAAATGCTCAAGCAATCAGTTTACAGTAGAACTGTCATGAATGTTAGCTTAGGAGGGCAAACAATGAAAAGACGGGCTTATATCAATGAGATAAAGAAAACAAACAAAAAACAAAAACACACATTTCATTAGTTTTCCTTTTTGTCTCTTATGGTAAAGCTTGGCAGACTCGTTTCTGTATGCATAGACATATTAAAACTGCTTACACTAATCTTAGGGAGAACGCTGGGATTCATGGATTACGACAATGAGTTCTCTCTAATGGTGATTAGATGAAGATCAGGTCACGTGACCAAAAACTAGTGTTTTGGCTACAGCTGATGTTACATTGAAACATTTCTCTTTTGTTCTGTTTCTAGTACCCATCCATCCATCCATGAATGCACCCCTTCCTTCCACCTCTGTCCTCTACTTTGCCTGCTTGTCACTCCATCCATCTCCCTTTTCTTCACCCCTCCCCGAGCCTCTCTCTGCTTTCTCACAAAAATCCAATTAGTCGGGGCTGACTCCTTACTCTGTAGGAGAAGAAAGCGATGGCAGAGAAGAAGGGATGGGAAGCACTGCTGGCAGAAACCCAGAATTTTCTCAACCTTAGCTCGTCTCCCCCGCAGTTTGTCCTCAGAGAATAGAGAAAGTGGAGACACGGAGGCTAAAAACAAAAAGAAAAAAGAAGGAGAGGCTACCCTCATCAAATAACCCCTGCTTATAATTTTGCTTCTTTGTCTTCTTTGAATGGATCATCCAACATTGACACTTTAAGGCAGAAATGAATTAACAGAAAACAGAAAGCATCAGTAAATAATAAACTGTTTACTTGTGGAGCAAGAACAAGATAGAAGTCACAGTGAGTTTAAAGCTGAAAAGCTAAAAGTAACTGTTGCATTTCATCTACTTTAATTATTTTTATTAGAGAAAATACCATTTTTTTTTCTAAAGTCCCTTTTTGGTTTTCCCTTTAATAATCCCTTTTAGTAATTGTGCATAAACTGTATATAAATGATGGACATAATAAACCAAAACACGATGTCTTGTTGAATAAGTTCTGTTTTATTGCTTCAAACTGTGCATTTTTGTTGCTTTGTGTGTTAAAACTACACATTGTGAGCGTGTTGTGGATTTGAACCAACAAAGGAACACTGCTCATTGGATAACAACTTGCCAAACACAAGTCATTATCAAGTGACCGCACATTTCTTAATCCTTCTTTTTGACTATAATGGAGAACATAATTTACAAAATGGATTTTATGTTGTATTCATTATGATTTGAAATAAGAGATTCTTTAAAATTATCAGGGAGATGTTTATCGACATCAAATGTTGTTTTTTTGGTAGATTTTTTATACACTCAGAGGTCTTATTGAGATGACAGTAGTCATCCACTGCTGGCCAACAAGAAAAATACAGGTTTAAGGCACCTCTACACATTGACTTATGCTAACACACGAAAAAGGAGGATGTCATCAATCCTCCAACCCACTGCACACATAGTGTCACAGCATTGCAAATCTAACATAGATGAAAACAATACACAAAATGATCAATCTTATGTGGGATTAACAATGTCAACAGTAAGCAGCTTCAGATCTGATATTGGCAACAATGAACTTATCATGTAGTATGGTTTCTAGGGTTGCAAAGTAGTCCCAATCTTGCAATAGTCATGTATCATTGAGGTTTGTCAGTTTATTCCCTTTCTGATGTGGTAATGTACATCTAAATACATGATTCAAGTCAAGTCAAGTCAAGTCAAGTCAAGCCTTTATTGTCACTTCAACCATATACAGTTGTACACAGTGGAGCGAAACAACGTTCCTCCAGGGCCAAGGTGCTACATGCAACATAAGTTTACAACATAGATTAACAGAAAAACACTAACCTAGCTAACTAAAGACAGGACAAACTGACCTAACATAAATTACAACATAAATATAAATTAACAAAAAGCTAACTATCTAACTAACACTAACTATCTAACTAGGTAGGTAGTGCAAAGGAAACAGTAAACATAAAAAATATTGTGCAAAAAGAGCATTTACAGATTGATGTGTAAGTCCAGTCTCAGATATGTGTAAGTCCAGTCTCAATACTTTGAGGTAGATGAGTTGAGCTGAGTGATAGTGTGTGTGTGAGTGTGTGTGTGTGTGTGTTTGTTTATCAGTTCAGTCCCTTTTTGTTGAGGAGACGGATGGCTTGTGGAAAGAAGCTGTTGCACAGTCTGGATGTGTGTGCCCGAATGCTTCGGTACCTTTTTCCAGATGGCAGGAGTGTGAAGAGTGTGTGAGAGGGGTGTGTCCAATCAGCCACAATGCTGGTGGCTTTGCGAATGCAGCGTG
>VUQR01023177.1:96288-109018 GCA_015108515.1 Hemichromis elongatus | reverse complement strand
TATTTGCTTGGACCTGCCATGTTGAAGCAGATTGGCTGTCAGTGGAGATCAGAGTCCTGCTTAGCAGAGTGAATACACAAGGAGAGCTAGTATTGCCCTGTTGTCAGACATGACGGGAAGAAAAGGTGCGGGTAAAACCAACGAGCTGTAATGGAGACAGAGTGATTAGGCACGGCAGAAGTACTTGTATGCATGTAGCATATTTTCATTTCTTTCTCACTTATGCCTTTCATCTCAAATTCGTACTCTCTTTGCTCCGTCTCTTTTTCACACTTCATCTCCCCCTCAGTTGTCTTTTTGTGTTTCTTCTTCTGTCTTTTTCCTTCTCTCTCGCTCTCTCTCTTTCTGTCATGTGCACAAATACTGAGGCGATTATTTCTGGCAGGTTGGGTGTGAAAGTGCGCTATGATAAACATGCTGCCGTGGTTATTAATTTTGAGTAATGGCAGTGTCAAACTCCAATGCCTTGATAAGTATCGGAGATGGAGAAACATTTGTGGCGCGGCGCAGAGACACAATGAAGGCAAGCAGCTGGAGCTTATAGACTACAGCAGCATGAGAGCCGCTGTTGTATTCAGGCACAGATCCAAGATTAACAGCTTCCTGCACCTCTCTGCATACGTTCTGAAAAGTCAGTCCTTCGACTGACTAAAATATACACTGTAAAATTAGTTAAATATATTTCGGGGCTTGCATCTGATCTTCCTAGTAGATGATGCCAGGTCCTCCTGCTACTCCAGGCTCTTCAGTGTGATTAAAATGAAGTTATTTCTGGATGCCATGAGATTTAATTGGTGATACACCACTAGACAGCTGCCGATTGCTACGGTCCTTGGGTAATTTTTGACTTTTATCATGCTTTTAAATGATGTAACCTTGATTGGTCCTTGCACAGGTCACAGTGGCTAAAAAGTGAGAACCACATCACAGAGTGTTTCTCATCTACTAAGAACACAACAAAAAATACTCAGTATTGCTACAGTCAGACATTGAAAACAGTGTTTGATGACTGTGGCACAACCAAAGTTAGTCTGCATGAACTTGAACGATTTAGTTGGGCTTTGAAATGGTTGCTAGAAGGTGTCTGGGACCACTTGTGGTCAGTTGCTCTTTTCAGAACAGTTTTGGTGGATTAAGATGGCAACAAAGTCAGTCTGCTGTCAGTTTGCGGTTGAATCGGGTCAAGTTGGTAATTGCATACTATCTGTTTATCATAATATAGTCATTAATTTTAATAAATCAGCAAAAATGGGACTCTATTGCCATCTACATATACTATATACTGAATATACTTAAATACCGAAACATTTATTCCTCCACAAATAGTAATGTAGTTGCTAAAGGAAAGCAAATTGACTTCAAAGTGCCACAGGTGCCACGCAGCCTTGCTTTTATGTACGAATATAACCAGAATACAACCAGTCGACAGGCATTTTAGTCAAATCCCCATTATAAAAAAACACGTCACAGGCTGACTCAGATTGATTGCAATGTAATGGCAGTCTTGTCATTTATTTGCAAAGCATTGCCAATCTTTCTGAGAGTGATTGCAATCAGTCTAAGTTTGCAATTGTTTGGAGACAGTTTGCCACCTACCGGGCAACCTGTGCAGTCACCTGGCGCTAAAAAGTGACAAGTGAGTTTTAATTAACAAGTGACAGCAAAAAAGTGAGGGCAATCACCAGGCACCTTGTTGCAAGGAGGTCTTTTGTCTGCCAAATGCATAATAAATCAGTATCAAAGACTTTGTTAACTTATGACTTAAGTAATGCAAACCTGACATTTCAGCCATGATGTAAGACGATCTTCCAAGGTCCAAAAAACATTAATTCTTGGGGCTTTGTAAGCTCATTAGATGTTAAGTACCACTTTTGAATGCCGGGTTATAGTGTTGCATTAAATTCTAAACAGCAATTTATCTTGGCAGCGTTTAATTTACCTTCCATCCAAATGTAATCATTACATGGGGAAACCCTGCATCGCACAGCTGTTCAACCACATTAGACACAGTCCTCAAAGTGCTATTATCTCACAAAATGAGTCACAAGCCTGACACAGAAATTCAGCTAAAATCCATACTAACCAAATTGCTGACCCATGACAATAAAATTTTTGGTTCCATTTTGACCAATACATTTCACCAGTAATTTAATTTTTTGTTCATGTATACGCTCCCTTTTGTCGAGCGGGGGTATGTATTTTTGATTAATGTAACCTCCCACCAGTCTGGGAAACGAGAGGAAAGGACAGCAGAACAGAAAATATCAATTTCATTCAATACCTAATTTTGCACAGTGATGTAAAATGTATGTAGATTGAGAGTCTTCCAACAGATGGCTGCCTTGTAGTGATCTGCTCTCATTTGATTTTCTCTCTGATCTTATTTTATGTCTTGTTTGCAACGTTGATCTAATTTTTATGCTTTTATCCAGTTCCCTAGTTCCTATGATTTTGGTGTTTTGTTTTTTTTTTAAATTTCCATATTATTTCCATGCTGAAGGTTAAATTTCTGTTTTCATATGTGGGATCGGTTCATGTTTGGAATACGTAATCCCCTAAAACGATAAATCGAAACAGGGTTTTCTTATGGTTCATATGGTGAATTTCAGGCAGTTTGAATGGGATATTTTTCCCTCTTCACTTATATTTTCTTCAGTACTTTTCTTGCTTGCTTTAACGGACTTATTTATTTATTTCTGTGGAATTGTTATTCCATCTTCAAAACAGTGCCTCCCCACATGCCTGTCTCCTTTTTTTTTGCATATGCATGGAAACTTTGGTCTGTGCCCAGACCGTTGTGGCAGTTTCTGTATGCATATTTGTAGATGCCTCCCTGTGAATGAGTGTTTAACCACTTTTGGCCTTAGGGCTCACTGTCTGACTCTGCAGCAGACAGCATCTCTGTTTCTCCTCTGCAGAGAGCTGTGTGTGTTCATTCAGCTGCTGGGTGTGTGGGTCATGTAAAAGTGACTTGAGTCACTCGCAATCAGCGCATCAACCGAGCAAGTACGTAACGTAATCGCACAGAAATGTTCTTATGAAGTGCTCCGCTGGCTAGGAAACAAAACGGTTGGTAACGCTTCCACTGTGGAAATGCGCGGCCATCAGCGCTTTATGGATTCTCACTGGAGGAGATGACATACTCAGAGCAGGGGCACGGTGATGCAAATGAAAGGCAGTGGTGCTGAAGTGAGTCTGAATAAGTTCACGCAGAAATAGAAAGTTCAAACTGTGTATAATGCTGTCTTTTTGGCATGCAGAGTAGGTGGTTTGTGTTTGTGGAGACTTTTGCTGTTGGGATTTCTTTGCACAAGTTGAGGTTTTTGTGGTGATGTTTGGCTTACAGGTGGTACGTAGCAGGGGGTCTGGCTTATTATAGTCATCCATACTGTGGGGTCAGCAAGCAGCCAGTATAATCTAAATGGTAAAGAGACCGCGGGGCTCTGCTGTCCTTGTTTCACCATGTTGGAGACTTGGCATTTGGCCTCTGTTTGAGGACCAAAGCTGCAATTTTCTCTGTCTTCCTCTGTTCTCTGTGGCTTTTGGAAGGCTGGGTCAGATGAATAAAACAAAAGCCATATTCAAAATGATTCTTTTGTATGCCCATCCTTTTATGCCTTATTTTTTTTATCATCAAATGAGCACATGTCCTCGTTCCCTTGTTCCATCCCACCAGTGCTTTCTGTAATATTGCTCTATTCTTTCTGTGTATAGCTGCACTCCCTTCCTTTCCTACTTCCCTTCTTGTACTTCCCACAGCGTCCCCCCATTCCCTCTGCCTTACACTCATTTGTGTGAACGCCTTCTTCTTACCCACAGCACATCCTCTGCCACATAAATGAGAGCAGGGAGAGCAAAGGGGAGAGCATGATGCAGGGCCCAAAGAGCAGGGTTTAATGAAGCCAGCCTAAATGAATTTACTGCTTTCCACTGAGCCGCTCTGTCCCATGTGGCGGGCTAGCACCTCAGCCACTGTGTCAAAGACCCCCCTCAGCTCTGCTACCTGTTTGCCTGACACCTTTGTAATTAGCCGCCACTATTGAGGAGAGTAATTACGTATTAGAGCCGTGTTCTATTAAGGGAGTCTCAAAAGTGAACATTTTTATGCAAATGTACGGAATCGGGCCCAGATTAGGAAAATTACTCAGGGTTTTCAGTGTCGGAGAAAAAGAAGGGAGTCCATTCTCTACCAAACACCATGAAAGGAATTTGTGAGTATCGCAGCATACTAAATGGATGAAGGGGGCTCTGCGTCTGTTCTGATTTGTTTGGTGGGATATCTGTGTGCGTCTTAGTCTCTGGGGGTAAAAGGTTTTTGCTGCGTGGCTGATTTACTATTTCCAATTGGTATTTTAAACAGTGCTCCGTGATGGGACTTGAATAAAAAAAAGTAAATTGGAGTTATTAACTGCTATTGTTGCTCACCTGTTTTGTGTTAGAAGCTCCTGGGGACAAATACTGTGCTGATTGTTATTCCTCTTCTCTCTTTTGGTATGCATGTGCTTTAGCATAGCCTGTGGAAAGCCTGCCTAAGCCAGCAGCATGCTTGCACACTGAAAATAAAACCAAACCAAACCCTGCTTTGGGTTGCACCACTTTTTTGTAGCATGGGAAGTCTTTTTGCTTAGCAACAACAACATAATTTCAAAGTAATGTTTAAAACTAAACTGGGTTGGGCTATTAGATATTATGTAATGTTACAAAAGACAGAACAATTTGGCCTCATTAAATCCTACCCCTGCAAGCATAACCCAAAATAATGGGCAGTCATTGGGTTTAGTGCATTTATGTTTAATAGGCTTAATTGGCCAGTTTCCTTGTTTTTTTGGGGGGGTTTTTTGGAACCAAGTGGTGAGGAGACAAGCACAGCTTATTGCTCTAATTATAAATGGTTGTTATAAGGCCCGCCCGCTTTCTCCAGCAGTGGACATTTTCATAATCATCCTATTGGGGAAGCCTGTTTATCAAAAGGGAAAGACACACATGTGCATCTTGTCTATCAGCCATCTCCTGTCGGGTTGTTGAAGAGTTGAGAGTCATTTTTTCTGGCAGTTAGCATTAATAATACTGTCTTTTCGAGCTCCTCGCCCAAGACAGCCATAAGTCTTCTCTTGTTTTACAGATTATCGCACTGCTTCATTTCTGCAGTAAAGACATCAAGAAACTTTTCAGCAGTCGTGAATTTATTTCCCCTGTGGTTTTGAAATCCTTTACACAAGGCTTCCAAAATTCCCCTAGATTAGATTCACTAACAAATCACTTTTAGGGCTCACTAAAAAAAAAATAATAATAAAAGAAAACTGAAAAGAAACAAGAAGCTGTTTTACCTTTCACCCAGATGTATAATTAACACTTAATTGTTAATGTTAATTGATTAAATCATTGATAGCTGAATAGTTCAATGTGAACAGTTAACTCTGATTCATTGCTGATGTATTTCTATTATATGCTCTTATAACCCCCACTTTTATTCATGCTGGACATAGATATACTTTTTGTATTTGTGTTTGTTCTCTCTCTGTGTCAGTCTGTCTCTTACTCTCAGGTTCCTCATGTTCTATACAGTATACATATCCATATACAGTGGTGTGCTTTCAACCCTTCCTAAAAGCCTCCAGTCATTCATTTAGTTCTGATAGATGCCAGTAAAGGTTTTGATGAACAAGATCTAAGATGTAAAAGTCATAAAAGGTTTCGATAGGTGATCCTGTGGATTCACAGTGGCAGCTGTCTTTGCGCGGTCTCTCAGTCAGACTCGTACTCTCAGTCCACTTTTAGTGTTTGACGAAAGTGTTGGTCGGCTGTCGGCTCTCCATCACTCTCTGCGCTCTCGGTCTGACTTGACTGAGTATAACTGAAAACTACTTTTAGCTGAAGTATAACGACTTCTGATGCAAAAAACTTTAAAGTCTAAGCTGCACTTGCCAGAGTTCCCAGAAAATCACCAGCTAAGTTTGAAGTGGACCAGATGAACGGTTAGTGATTAGTGACGAGCAGACTTACATGTTGTCCAGTCAGTTCGTTTAGTTATACAACAGTACGTAACTACACTCATTAGCTCATTTTGCAGCTTGTTCTGTTATAGTTATTATAGCTCTACTGGTTTCCCCATTATTTTAAATCTAAGTTTAGTCTCATGAAGAGCTGGTACCATAATGCGTTCTGATAGATGAATGTCAGATTAGTGCAAATGCATCTGATCAGAACATGGCCCAACCAACTGAGGACTTTGCAAATAGAAAATCTGAAAGTGCTCAAACTCATCTCCCCTTTGGATCAGTCAGGGTTAACCTGCCCCAGCCATGACATATGGCTTGTCTGTTTTGATCAGACTGTCAACCTCTGAACATCAAATTTAATGTTCAGCTGGAGTAGAACGTTGCATAAACAGCCTCCAGATACCAGACCCAAAACTGTGAGAAAGCTGCTTCCCAATTTCTGTAGTAACGAGTTTGAAAGTTGCCTTTGCTGTCATTTAGTAAAACTCGAGCTGTACAGTGTGCTTGTGTGTGTTTGTAGCTGTTTATTTTCTTGTGTTACTGACAGATGTTTTCTGGGGTCTTGCGGAGATGCTTTGGAGGCCAGTATTTCTGCTTTCTGATCAGTCTGTGGGTAACCACTAGACTTAGTTTGTGCACTTTCTAGTATCAAACGTTCATGTTTCTTTGCTAAGGTCAACAGGAACTGACCTACTGACTTCAAAATAAATTTATCTTTTGTGTTTCCTTACCGAGAGTTGCAATCACAAGGTCGGAGACGCGATGCCATCCCGGCAGTAGAAAAAGATTTGGTTTGTTTCTAAAGGTCAAAGCCGGGTCTTTTCTTGCTATTCCGTAGAGACTGTGGCCTGGTAATAGACTCTTTAAACACCGTCCTGCACTTTGAATGAATATTCTGCAGTTATTGGTTGCATCTGTAGTTTCAGGTGTTCACCCTCGAGTTAATATTTAACAAATCTCAAGCGATAAACATCTTTCACGTTTAAACGTTTACTTTGTTGGACTTGAAGAGGTTTGGGGCTTATCTGATGGTCAGCTCTTATAGCGTGCTAAAGCTCCTATGTTTTTCTCTTTTTTCGCTGCCGAAATTCTGCTTCCATTACCTACTAAGCCTTTGTCAGATTGCAGGGCTGTGAAGCGGTCCCCTATCACCACCGGTAACAGTGGTTTCCAAGTCCCAGTCTATTCAGCTCACGCCACCACCCTTCAGAGACTGGTAATAACTATTTGCTCAGGCTTATACATTCTCGCCCCCTGACTTACTTTTTTCTCTCCATGTTTTCTTCCCCGTCTTCATTCATCCTGCTCTCTTCACTGGATCCATATTTCCTTTCCTTTGCTTCCAACTCTTTTTCCCTTCCTCACTCTCCTTCCCACCTTCTCCAGTGACATCTTTCCTTTCATCTAAGCAACCGGTATTTAAACTCTCCTCTGCTCCAGGGTCTTGTCATATTCCCTAGAAGCCAAACACTATTAAAAGAGGTCTATAGACCCTGTAGCAAGTGTGTGTGTATAGGTGTGTGCATGTATTTGTGCAGCAACTGTAAATTTTGTGGCCGGTTTTCTTAGTGTGAAAGCTCAACTCTGTGGTAATAAGTGTATGTATCCACATTGGTGTATCTCTCCTTTTGATCTTACGAATCTTCAATAAGATTGTGAACTCTGGTGGGAAATCTATTGGCAGCAGATTCGGAAGATTACGGAAATTCTGCCTTGTGGGAGGCAGTAAAAAGTGGTTGTGGTGGGGAGTAAGAGGGGCTGGAAGAGCTCGCCATAACCCCGAGAGAGTAAAAATATGAATAGAGTGTGGTGTCGATGACCTTGTGGAATGAGGTTTTATGTCCCTTGCTCGCTTTGGTCAGCCAAATGGGAAAACAGTTCAAGTGTTTGCTGAAATGCACACACACACTCTTACAAATACCCAGATGCTGTACGACCAAAAGTAGAAAGAAATGCACTCTGTCTGCGCTTCTTGTGCACATGGTTCAATTTATATATAAATTCTCAAAAGGCCCGCTCAACTTTACTGTCAAAGAGATGAAATTTACTCTGGAAGGAAAAAACATAGTGTCAGTCTGGAAGTTTATGAAGTGAAGATTGACTCGTTTTGGAGCTTTATTGTCATTATCTTATTATTATATAAATAATATTTTCCGATACGTGTCGAATATGGTCTTAGGGGCTTGTTTTTTTGTGCTTTCAGAAATTAAAAGATTAAAACAAAGTCTGTATAAACAGGCAGTTTGACGCACAGCCAAACCTTTAGTTAAAGCTAGAGTGACAACAGGTTTTTGGCAACTGTGGTTAAAAAATAAATAAATAAATAAAAAAAATCCATAGCAACCTTTAGGCATATTGTAATTAGGTGGTGAGAAAGGGAACTAGATTCCCGGGCGTCCTCTGGGCTTCCAGAATGTGAATGGAAACTTAAGCCAATCACAGGCCAAAGCTGGTGGCCATCCAAAAAGTCTGGATAAGAAGTAAGATGCAGCGGTGCAATGGGTCAGAAAATGTAATTTCACCTCAAAGAACAGGGTTCAGATCTGGTGTGAAGCCAAATACTAGCATGTCTAAAGCAGATGTGTGTGTGTGTGTGTGTGTGTGTGTGTGTGTGTGTGTGTGTGTGTGTCCATGCTTGCTTTTTGGGAGGGGCTGGGAATACAGAGAGGGGAGCTGGAGGAACAGGGTAGTAGATTAGAATATATATTTTTTAATTATTATTCGTTAAATTTCTGTTTTATATTCATTTTATTTTTCTTCCTTAGATTTCTGAGCTCTGCTGTTTTAGCCTCATCGCATACTTCATGTAGCATACATGCTTGAGTTAAATGTAGCTAATTTATGATTGATATATCATGAAATACCTTCGATTATCAGATATCTTCCCGACTTGCCTGGACCAGATGTCTATTTAGAGAGATAAAAACAGAGAGAGAAAGACCTGCTTCATTAGCAGATTGAGAGAGCTATAATGTGATGGCTGGTTGAGATGGCTACTTAAATGTGATAGGCCATTAGCTATTCATTCCTTCTCCACTATTAATGCAAGGTATGGAAAACGCAATCATGCAAATCACTCTTCGATCAGAGCTTTTCATGGAGGAATAAATGCTGACTGCATGGAGGGGAGGCTGCGTTAAGAATGGGCAGAGGATAAGTCTTCTATTCTCCAATTTCTCTCCGATTTCTAATCTCATACCTGTCTTTGTTCTTACTCATCTGTTACTACCACTTCTCTTTAATTTAAGGTTGTTATGATCTATAGGTGATATGTCATGGCATTGGGAAAGAGGTCATGACAGTTGAGTGTTTCTAGAAGCCTTTTTCTTCTTTGATTCTCACCTTCAGATTTCAGCTATTTTACATACAATTTTAGGTATTTAGGATACTAAATGAACAGTAAGTAGTGAGTATTAGAATAGATTCAGTGTTTTATGTCCTTTTCTTCATAGCCAGTGATCCTTCTGAGCCATATAAGCCCCATAATATTAAATATCAACATCACACCGAGAAATGTATAATTTTATATATCTGAGACGTTTGACAGACAGCACTCTAAGCTTGCTTTTGTTTAGTTTTAATCATTTTTGTAGAGCAGAGCAAAATCTGCCCGTTATGATTTAAAAATTGGGAGTTTCATGCAATTTAATGCTGCCCTCTTACAAATGTCAGGTTAAATTCTGCTGTAGTCTATCAGATTTGTTATTTGTCTCAAACACTTACTCAGATTGTCGTTCGGCCTGCGCGATAAAACACAGTCCGCTAACTGATTTGAATGAAGTGGCGAGACAGAAGTGATCTGCTAAAAACATAAAGCAAGCAGCAACAAATAAAATGCAGGGTCCTCTGAGGGTTTAAAAAAAACAACAACAAAACTCCAAACAAACCATGAAACCAGGAGCGTTAAAAGACGGCGTGTCAAAATGCTGCACTAGCCAATCTGCGCAGTGATTGATGCATTGATCTGGCTCTGCTTCTTAGATCATCTTTCGCCTGAACTCCAGACAGTGTCAGAAGAATCAGGCCAGAACGCAGCTGCCTTTTTCCTTGTGCAGCACATAAACAGGAGGGTCCTTCGCAGACACATTCTCACCTCAGGAAATACTCTGTTTGATTTGGCTCCGTGTGAATTCACCTGAAAATTTCCTGCACTGTTCTCACATGGGCGCAGTCTGACGCCACACGAAACTATGCACCAAGGAGCTGTAAGACTGCTCAGTGTTTGATCCAACTGAGTTGGACATTTGCATTCTCGCACACAGGTCCTCCGGGTAATGTGGGGAAAGTTTTAGGGAACATGTCTGTCGTCCCGCTTGTATCATAAGCAAAATGTTAGAGCTGTCTGCATTCTTTTAACTGGGGGTTTATTTAGGCCGGAATGTTTGCTCACAGCTGAGTTATTACTTAGAATAGTGAATATGGCTCACTGGCCACTTTGTTAGACACACCTGTTCAAATGGTGGTTATTGCAAGTATCTACTTATGGCAGCAGCTTAATGCATTTAGGCATGCCGCTCCGACTGAGCATTCGAATGTGTAAGAAATGTGATTTCGGCAACTTTGAATGTGGTGTCAGGCTGGCTGCTCTGAGTGCTTCAGAAATTGCTGATCTACTGTAGATCAGTAGAAAAAGAGAAAATATCCAGTGAGAGGCAGGTCTCTGGATATTTTCCAGAGAAAATTGGTGGGTGCTGCTCTTGGCGGCTAAGGACAGGAAACTGAGGCGACAAATGTGGATGATAGGGGCAGAATTTGGTAGTAAACAACATGAAAGCGTGGATCTCCCTGCTTAGTATCAGGGGTTCAGTCTGGTGGTGGTGTAATGGAGTGTGGGAATATTTTCTTGGCATACTTTAGGTCCCTTAGTACCAACTATATAGTTTAAATGGAACGGCCTACCTGAGCGTTGTTGCCGACCATGCCCATTCCTTTATGACGTCAGTGTAACCACCTTCCATCAACTTATGACTGCTTCCAGCAAGATAACGAGCAATGTCACAAACAAGAACATGACAATGCATTCACTGTGCTTCGTGGTCATCAGATCTCAAGCCAGCAGAGCGCCTGTTGGATGTGGTGGAACTTGAGAGAGATTTGCGATCTGCAGACTCGCATTTTTGCAGAATCTCGATGAATCTTGAAGGCGAATGTGGGCGTAACCTGATACTAGCAAAGTGTAACTAAAGAAAGTGGTCAGTGAGTGTATTTAATTTTTACTCTATAAAAACCTTAACAAACAGAGTTAATAATCCTGGTAGTGGTTAAATGAAAGTACTGTATAGTATTGGTATTTTAACACACACTTCTCATAAAGATAGATGGACACTATGGATGAACATATTCAATTCAATTCAATTCAATTCAATTTTATTTGTATAGCGCCAGATCACAACAACAGTCGCCTCAAGGCGCTTAAAAATATGAAAATATAACGTACTTTAAAGTACAAAGAAGTTGGTTTATCAACTTCAAGACACCTTAAGAAATATTGTGCCTCCTAAAATGAATAAAATACATGCTTAAATAAAAAACAAAAAAAATTTGTTTAATTACACAGGAGCAGAATTTATACACAACTTTACGGTGTAAATGTACAGTGCAATGATCTGCTTTGTTTGTACTTGATTAAATTAAAACGTTGCTGACAACTTAATCTAACAATAGCATACTGCCCAAAATCTGCCTCTTAAACCTCGCACCGTCTTTTCGCACGAGTCCACTTCCTCTTTAATATACTGGGTGAGATATGGTTCTCCTTGGATAGTCACTCTGAGCAATTGAACCTGACAGTGAATTTCCCAAAAATACTTTTACAGCCTCTTGTAAAATACTTCATCAGGCCTCAAAATTGTTGATTAGCATATTCACCCCCGATAGGCTGCTGTGGTACACTTTAAATTAATAAGCCACTAACTGTACAACATTTCATGAGCAAAAGAGAGAGAGATGGCGAGACAGAGAGATGGATGTCTTCTGTGCCACCTTGTGAAATATGTAATACATCTTCATTTTAACGGGTGTTGTAAATGTCAGACCACAGATATTCTCTTAATGAAAAGATCACGTTGTGTCCGAACGTTGACAAATGTATCTGGTTTGAGCTGAAAACTGAGGAGTCGTCTCGAAGTTCCTACGATTTGAAGCGTTAATAAACTCAAGCTGCCCTCTCCTCCTGTGCATCAAGTTGATCAGTTTCAGATTAAACCTTGCCGCATCATCTGCTGTCGTGGTTGTCTTACTCACTTGTGTTGCCGGTGGTTAAATGTTGGGTGGTGATTAGCCTTATAGTGTGTAACTTCAGTAGCATAATCATGGTCACAAATCCACAATTAAATCACTTAATCCAACATTAAATTGGCTTCAGATCAGGGCTGTGGCCCGAGAAACTTAATTGGCTTTGAGCATGAAATAAGCTTCTTTCGCATGATCCAAGGTTGACTGCGAATAGTAAATTTCACTATTCTCTCTTGATTTATTTAATGTGCTTCGTCAAAAAAAAGCATGGTTGCTAAGCAGCAGAGCTTGCAATAGTGAATATATTCAACCTCCCATCTGTACCAGAATCTGGAAAACAGACAGATGTTGCACCACGGTTTGAGTCTGCATCCCTTTGTGCTGTAAGTGATTTGGCTGACCCTAAAAGTAAGGAAACCATGCATTTCTGCAAGTATTCAACGTGCTTCATTAATTTTCTTGGCTGTGTGACGTTTTTTTTTTTTTTTTTTTTTTTC
>VUQR01023177.1:66685-90851 GCA_015108515.1 Hemichromis elongatus | reverse complement strand
AGAGCACGGGCTTTCCTCTGCGGCTGAACAAGCGCGTGTGTTTAGCCTGTTTGTGTGCATCAGAAGTTTCAATGCCTCATGCACTCCGAGCTGTCACTACTATGATGGTTGTTATAGTTTTGGCATCTTGCACCTTGTCCCCGTTGTTTGTCAGTGTCTTTCTGCACTTGTGAGAAGTTTTTGATTTAATCTGGTCTCATTCGTCGCCCTGCCTCGTCTATTTTCTGTCTTCCTTGTGGCCCAGCAGCACAGGTCACATTGGCTGTGAACCTGTTCTGGTTTTTAAATGTTTTGAAAAGTAGAGAGGTGGTGGCTTGATCTTAACCAAACAGCAATTAGGGTGACACCAAGAACTGGTTCTAATTAGTTGTTTACCTCCCAACCTTTCATTTGACTGTACCTCATTAACATGTTCTTTTGAATTTGGTCTTGATGTCAGAATTGCAGAGGAAAAAAAAAACATTTCACAGAGATGGTTCATCTGTTTGGGTATGTGTTTAGGATTTTTTTCTATGGTTGATTTAATGTTTTTATAATAGAAAAACGTTAAATATTATTTCCATAACTTCTTTGCCTTTCATATGAATGTTCTTACTATTTATTCTACAGTGAAGCAATTTTCCGACTCGGATTAATCACTTAACAAACATACAGTTTCTTAGAAAAAAAAGGAAAGCTGTGCAAAAGAAAAAAATCCAATTTTAGAAAGAAACGGCTAACGTGATGTTAGCGATACACTGTAGTATACCAATTTATTAACCTTGAACAGTGTTATGTTGGGGACAGGTTGTTTTTTGTCACTATTTTTTACACTTATGGATATAACAGTATGCTTTTAATCAGTAGTTTCTGTGTGTGTAAACTATAATCTGAACTCACCTTTTGTCTAGTTTCTCACAAAAGCAGGGCACAAGCCTGGTACAGCCGGTAATGTTACAGTCACATGCGAGAAAACAGCGGTTGGAAACTGAGACATGACTAAAATCACATTTGCCATCTTCAAAGCAACTTTGGTGCATCAAGATGCTGATAAAACTGCAACGGTCAGTCTGCTATGGAGTTGCAGTTGAACAGGGTCAAGTTGACAATTACGTGCAACCTGTTTGTAATACGGCATTTAACTGTGATAAATCAGCAGAAATCACAAATCTGATGCCATCTACTCTACACAGAATATTAATATTAATATCTACTCAAATTCAAGACAGAATGTTGTAGATTTATAACAGAAACTCAGAAATGCCAGCACTAATAGGAGGAATATAGGATTGTATCAGAATACAACCAAGTGGAAACCAGTTAAGTCGAGTCCTCTCTAGCAACATGTTGGTACGTTGGCCCTGAGAAGTCAAACAGACAGCAACTTAAGAAAACGCCAGCAAATAGAAAAACACTGTAAAACCAAACAAATATGAATAAAACACAATGGAAATAGAAAAAATAAACAAAAAAAGCTAAATTAAAAAGCTAAATTAAAACAGAAAACAAGAAAAAAATGACTGCGAAAGCGACAGAAACCATCCCGTGTGAGCTATTCTTCAAAGAAGCAGAGGGTTCATCAGTGTTGTGAGGCAGAAAAAGATAACGGTGATGTCCATGTAACCATCCATCTACCCATCCATTCATTCTCTTCTGCTTATCCTTATCAGGGTCGTCGGGGGGCTGGCACCTATCCCAGCTACCAGAGGAGAGGCAGGGTACACACTGGACAGGCCACCAGTGTGTTGCAGGGCTGCCACATAAAGACAGACTATCATTAACACTCACATTACACCGATGGGCAATTTAAATTTAGAAATTAATCTAACCCCACCAAGTGCATGTCTTTGGACTGTGGGAGGAAGCTGGAGAAAACCCACGCAAACTCTTTCTATGTGAACTCCACATAGAAAGACCTCTGGTGTAGTTAAACTGAGGACCTTCTTGCTGAGGCAGTAGTTCTTCCCTTTTTTTCAATTTCCCTTGTGTTTAATTTAAGTTCCATTGTGCTTGTGTTCTTTTTTGTTGATTTTTGCTTTTGTTTTCTTACGTTGTCGTGCATTTGACCTCACAGGCCCACCGTATGTCTTCATTCATAAATTAGACAGCAATCCACTGCAAACCTTCGCCAGTCGGGCCGAGTCAGACCAGGATTGTCTGAAGACAGGTTGCTTCCCACCAGGTGACCTGTGCAATCACCTTAAAACTGATGACTCACAGCTTTGTCGCTCAATCTCTGAGCGACCAGTTGTTCACCACAGCAACCTGCAAATCGATCTCTGACAGCAAAAGAAATTCAGTGAAATCACGGGGCATCCACCGAGTCACAAAGAGAATGTCGTGGTATTTTTATCCTGGTGGGACTGAGCCTGCTTCTGCTTCTTAGTCTAGTATAGCTTGAAAAACTATAAAGAAGTTTAAAAAAAAGGCTAAATGAACCAGGCCAATGTTGTAACCATATCTACCCACTTGACTGAACTGTGATGTAGTGCTGTTACTGATAAAGCTCAAAAGTGAGAAATATACTCAGATATTGCTGCCCTAAATCTCCACTCCCACTGACACGTTGTCAAAGCGCATGCAGGTTTTCTTTGTTTAGATGAAATTTTAACCATCATCGTGACCTTTTTTCCCTCTCTTTCTTTTTTCATGTTGCTTCTGATGTCGCTGTATTAAATTAAGGTAAGAAAATCAACACGGCATTAATCATTTTCAACGTTTTTTCTGGAACTTCTTTCCCTCAGAATTGTGCTTATTATAGCTTTGATCATTTAAGTGTTTTCTGGCTCCGCAGTAATTAATGTGTCGACCGTTACGCATGAGAAACATGACAGTGAGAAATTTTTGTTCTGGAAATATTCGAGAAACAGTTTCTATGGAAAGAGCCGCAAAGCCTGCATTCCCTCCACCTTTTCTTGTTGTTTTTTTCTCTCGACTTGTTTTCTTTCTTTTCCTTTTGCTTGCTCTTCTCTCTCTGTGGTCCCGGTCTTATATGGTTCATATTTAATAACTCACTTATGTTTGTTGGCTCAACATGAAAAACAGTTTTAATAGCTTCTGGACGCCACCCACTCTTCTTTCCCAGCTCTGGTCTTATATTGCTTTCTGTCTTTCTCTCCTTCTTATCCTTTTCTTCATGTGTTTTTGTCCTCTTGTCTTCCCTTTTGGTGGCTGTGGTTCTAAGAAAAAGAAAGTCAGGTCGAGAATCCAGTGTTCGTTTTCCCAGATCTGTTAGTGTGGTCATGCACTGCTGTAGTCAGGTGTGACGCTCCTGTTGCCAGTTTGTCGTTTGAACCAACTGTAGCTTGCTTGTGCCATCTCAACACAGTCGGCTCTTCTGGCAAGAGAAAAATTGGCTTCTTCTTCTTGTGTTCCATGAGTGTGTGTTTCAGCATTTGTTTGTATGTTTCTTAGAGGGGGAGTGCATGAGTATGCGCTTGTATGTTTTGCTGGCAGGCAGTACTGGATTGTGGAGTAGTGTGCTGGCACTGGTGAGGTCCAGTTACCCTGTGTGCACCACACCTTAGGAGGTAATGCGATTATGAGGGCAGGGACAGGGGATTTGTTCAAAGAGCATAGAGAGGAACATCAAACACAAAAAAAAAGATGGGATTATCAAAAGATGAAGGGGAAAAGAGGCCGTATCCCCGCCTGTCTTTTAGCCAGCTTCCATGTGAATACAAAGGAGGAGGGACAATGACACAGTGGATAGGCATTTTTTTCTTTTTCTTTATTTCTCTCACTTAGAAGTTCTCGTTCTTAAGCTCGCTCCTTCTTTGTGGCACGCTCTCATTCGGGACATTTAGTCGCATTAGTCCTCAAGGATCCACAGCAGAGGACATCCCACAATAAGATGCGTCTTTCCAGTGAAAGTGAGTGTCACACCTATTGCATATGATGCAAAAAAATCAAAATCAAATAGAAAACACACACAGGAAAAACCCTTTTATGCTTTTATGTGCACAGTGGCAAAATGGTACATTTGTCATGTCAACATAACAAGGATTCAGCTGTGCAACTATAATTTAACCAGGCTGTTATGTGCAATTTGCAGCTGCAAGAAACATGACAAACCAACTCTGGCTCTGTTTGTTTTGATTGTCGGTGTCTCTGGGGGGCAGAAAGTGCTGTGTAACTATCATATGCAGTCATGCAGGAACTCCTCAGGCTACCTGCATTGAGCCAGCTCCCTGTCTATTTGCACCAAGCGACCCCCTCCCCCAGCTTGAAAGGATAATAGCTTAAATCGCTTCAGGTATTCAGCACTGATGAATTGAATGGAACCTAATGAGTGAGGTAGTGTCGTCTGTTTTATTCCTTTTAAAGAAAAGGTACAATAAAGGACTGGCCTGCTATTTTTACAAATGTTTTTCCCTGTTTTTCTGGCATGCTTCAGCTGTAGAGTTGGATTAGCTTCACCAATAATATCCTTATAGCATGTCCTAAGTTTCATAGAGCAGCTTTCTCTCAGTTTTTCACCTTCCTTCACACGCTGACACCACAACATCTCAACTATGGATCTTCACCCAAACTGTGCTCAAGGTCAAGGACATATTTATGATTTTAGTTTTAGTTTTCTCAAGAATCATTTCTCCTCTTTAAGTATTGGTCATTTTTTTCTGGATGTTAGTGTTTGGGCGCCTTCTTTAATTCGCAGTGAATTTTAAGTCTCATTAGTGTATGCAATACAGCCAAACAATGTCCGTATGTCACACATTAAAACAACCTGTGAACTGAAACGGATTATGAGCTAGATGACCTACTGTTTAGTCTAACTTTTGATTATGAGAGAAATTCTTTGCTCAGATTATCAAAAGTATAGTATTCGGTATGTGAAGTTAATATTTTAGAGTGAATATAAAAGATCTGGAACATCATTACAGAAGCAGCTATTTGCTCTGTAAAAATATGATTGAATAATGCACTGAACATAAACACACACAGAGGTAATTTGCTTTAACGTTGTAATTAGAGCTTCTCTGATCTATTTTTTCGTAGATGACCCTACCGACGGTACGTTTGAGTTGATATTCTGTGTTTGTTAAAGGATGAATACCGCACACACTGCACTGAAAAGTGAGATGGCAGCGTGCAGTTCAAAATTTTTAGCTCAATGCAAGTCTCTTCTTCTCTCTGATGTTCTCTGCTTCCCTCTCTGTCTATATATATTTAAAACTATCTTTCATAGTTTTTAGTTAAAACACATGTACATGATTATACATTAAATTCTCCTTCACATAAATGACCATCTACGGCTTTCTTCTCTTGTTTCTTTATCGTCTCTTTCTGTGCATTTAGACAAAACTAAAACTTCACTGTGGGACAGTTTTTCCAATCACATTGTATTGATATGTATTGATTGCAAACAGCCAAAGGTAACAGGAATGGTTACAGAGACGCTTCCTTGTTATTGTCCCTGTGTATGTGTGTGCTACAAAAAAAAATCAGTTTTTCTCATTTTCTTCCATGTTGTCCTGTTTGAAGGTTCTCCTTTCTCTTTGCTTCTCTGTTGTGCTCTCTGACTCACACTCTGCCAAAACGTAAACACCTTCAGCTCAAATAGATGCTCACTGAAGTGCCCCATCAATATGAACACACCTTTTGCCCAACTCTCCTCCAGTCTTTCTCTCCTGCTTCTGTATGTTTGCCTTTTGATTGACCTTCTCCTCCTGTTGTAATCTGATGATGCTTTATGAGTTTGCGAGGGGGAGGGCATACAGTGGCAAGAACTAATGTTCTCTGGGATGTGTATGTGCTCTCTGTTCACATTCCAACTATAACAATCTGAATCATGAGTTAAAAGTCTGCTTTGGTGTGTGTTTCCAAAAAAGATCTTGCGTTTTACCCAAAAATGTGGCTAGGAGGAGAAACTCAACTTGTAAAACTTGGTAACTCCTCCATCAACATGGGAAAGTATGTGCGGTCTGAGCTAGCGCTGTTTTGTAGATTCTACTTGTGTGTATGTGTTTGTGTGTGTGTGTATCTTCTTGTCAGCAAAGTGTGCGTGTGTTTCTGCACGTTTACTTTCAGCTGGGTTGTTGGGCCGTACCTTCGTGAGGTTTCAGTCCCATGGTTTCTCACGCTGGTCACAAGTGCTCGTAAAGCAGTCAATGAGAGGTTGATGTCATTCACCTAACCGCAGCTGGGCTATTTGTGACTCTGTTAATGAAAGAACGGCTGGACACACAAATGAACTTGGTTTGGGGCTTTGCAGAAAAGTCATACGGGTCATCTAGCTGCAGACAGATCCACTGACCTGTATTAGTCCACACAAAACCCCATCTCTCTTCCTGCCTGTTCCGATGTTTTCCCTTTCCCCGGAGTCAGACCAAAGGAAACATCTCAGCAGCTATTAAAGCGAGTTTGGGCTCTTTATGAGTAGCTGTAATGTTTTTAGTGAGCTGTTATTACACAGTGTCCAGTTTCAGACGCTCCACTGATGCATCGTCTAAAAACCTGCACTGCAATAGGCGCACTGATGCGGTTTCACTCGCACTGTAGCAACATGAAACAGAAGAAACTCTTTCATCCCGTTCTTATCCTGTGCTTCTTTTTTTAAACTCACATCTCTTCACTGGTCTCCACCCATTTTCTCACAGTTTTGTCATTGTTTCTGTTTATAGACTTTACTTATTTTGTCCATTCATCCTGGTTTTCCATCTTCACCCCGGCAGTTTTTGGCGCTGTCACATCTTGCAGAAGAAAATCTTTGTTTTGTATAATGCATTTGTGTGTGTGTCTGTGCACATGCACATGCTTACAATATCTGAAAACTTCTCACGATCGCTATCTCAAGGGGTATATGATGGTATGGAAATTTTGTCAACATGGACCCTAATGGTTCTGCAATAATTTTAGTCTGTGGCAACTCTGGAAAAGACCAGGAGGCGAAGGTGGAGGCAGAAAGGGGAGTTGGTAAAGGAAGAGAGGGAAGAATGTGGAAAACTGCATCACAAATGGCATAATGCTTAGCATTTAGATGCAAGAGCAGATCCATAATTCATGTTGCTAATGAAAGCTAGAGGGTAGCCAGTTAGTGCGGAGGGGACCATGCTGATCGGATGGGAGGTAATAGCATTACCATACAGATAGATTTAATGTGCTTCCTGTGCCATACTCTCCTCTTTCCTCGTGTCTCCTCTTATATGACCTCTCCTCTATTCCTTCTCTCCTTGTTTCCTCTTCCCTCCTCTCATTTCCTCTCTGCCCCGCTTTGCTCCTGGTGCCAGGAGCTCCTATGCCATTGCCTCAGCAGATCCAGTTTGCCTTGGCCTCTCACCACAGAATGTAGACTGAATGATTTGCTCCTACTTTGTTAAAAAGAGATGATATTGGCAGGAAAGGTTGTTGATATAACACGTGCCATCCGCAGGAGACTGGAAAATCGCGGAGAGAAAGGGTGTGCACACTTGTGTGTGTATTTGCTGCTCTGCCTGTGTCCTTGTGTAAAATTGTGCACATGTGTGTTCCTGTGGTCAGCAACTGGGACAGACATGGGGCCCCAGCAGGTAACTGGGCCCAGGCTTCTGTGACTCATTTGGCTTTGGAGACAGATGTGTGGCTGTAGGCCCTTCTGTGGCTGTGTCAGAAGCTTGGCCAGAGTTAATTCTCGCTACAAAGGAGATATTTTTGCTATGCTGGGGAAAATAGTGGTTAGAAGTTAAAGAGTGATAGTGAGGGGACTGAGAGTTGGGTTTCATTTTATGGATTCTAATGACCGTGATAGAAAGTGGGCAGAACAGTCGATCCCGCTCATGTAAAATCTGTTTGTAAAAACTCCCTGTACATAAAAGCTAGTTTGAAAAGAAGGTTAAAAAGCTACTTAGGGAAAGGCTTGCTCTCTGCTGTTCCTCTGATAAGACCTGCTTTTTGAATTCTCATTGGCAAATTGTCACGAGGAAAAAAGTAATTTCAGAGAGAAGGGTATTGCAGGTGCTTAGGCTCCTGATCTGAGCGTGAAGTAGAAAGGCCTGGCCAGCACTTACGACTTGGCCTTCATTTTTAACAGATGCTCTCACTAACAGAGGGAGAACGGTGAGGAAAGTGTTGCCCTAGGGCATCAGCCAAGCAGAGTGGAAGCCCGAGTTGTAGTTATCATTTCTTCTGATGAAGTCACAGAAGGCTAAAGGGCCAGTAGTCGGAATAGCTGCCCTCTCTTGCCTTTTGTCTGTTCAGAGTCAGATGGTCAAAGACCCCGAGACTTTCAGCTTCAATCTGCCTGCATTTCAAAGGATCCATTCAGACAGTCACTCCATCAGGCCGTCAGTCTGTCAGTTAGTCCATCACCTAGTCGATATAATGATTCTCTCCTAGGTCCTTATGCCCAATGGTTATCTCTGCAGGCTTTCTCATACATTAATTTATGAACTCAGCCCAATCTGTGCAGGGAGGGGCCTGATTGGGTTGTTTGTTCTCAGTTTTTTGCTGTAAGTGTTCATCTCATCTACACATTCAAGCTTTCTCCTCACACTGAGGTGGACACTTTTTAAACATTTAAGTGCTCTCTACAGTCTGCTGTCTTTACCCCACGTTTAGAAGTACTTATCAAGAGACCGTAGGGTTGTGGGACTGAGCATGTGTGTATACATATGAATATATGCGCGTTATGAAGACCCTATGGCCTATTTCACAAGAGCCAATCTAAGTAATGAAAGGAGTAGGAAGGGGGAGGGAGTAAGTTGGTGGGAGGCAGCAGGAGAGAGCGAGATGGAGCACGGGGTCCAAATTATAATACAAATCATATCAAGTCAATCATAAAAGCAGTCAAGATTTACTAGTTTCATTTCACTTCCCGAGATTCTTCAGTTTAATAGGGCAGCTGGGAGAAGAGGGAGCAGGATTGCATGGTTGAAATGGGAAGAGTGTGCATGCATGTGTATATGTGCGCACTTGTGTGCACGCATTCTATGAATAACCCTCCACAAGCCATCGCAACCGCTGGCTCACGGCCCCCTAGCTGGAGATAGAACAGTAACGTCTTATAGGCATCTATTATTGAAGAAGCTGAGCTAGTAGGAAGGATATCAAACCCCTGTCCAACTGTAAACACCTGCAAAGGAAAGAAAACACACCTCTGCACGTACTTGTTCTTAGAAGAATAAGAAGATTTTAAGATTAAATCACTGTTTTTTCTTGTATTATTTTATATTCAGTAACCTATTATTCTTACTTGTGTTTTAGATATTTAACATGCTGATGATTAAACTGTTGATCTCTCAATAACCATACACAGTTTTTTGCTTTTAGAGGTTATTCTATTTAGGTGACACCAGGTTTAGATCAAAATGGAGCTTTTGGTCATAATTGGTTAGTTGTTAGTACTTTATGTTAATTTTAACCTTAAAGTTGAGACTGAGGCTCAGTTAATCAGCAGTTTTTGAAATAATCAGACAAGCCTATCTCACATGGGTAAGCACGCCACGTTCAAGTTCAATTACATCACCTGTCTTGTCCATTCTGATGCTCCTTTTGTCATGTCTAAATGCTTACAGTATATGCACTGAGTTGCATATGATTGGCTTATTAGATATTAAAATTAACAGGTGTACATTCTAAAGTGGCAGCTGAAAAACTCGACATTCTTTGTTCCTAGACGTCACACGTCATGTGATGTGAGATTCTGAGTACCTGTGTGGCGGTGTGTCCATGTTTGCGTTTATTCGAACACAGCGGGGTGCTTGGTCAACTTATAGCTCTCGATCAGAGTGTTATGATTGTGTATATGTATACGTGTAGGCGCAGCACGAGTTTGGACATTGAGAAGTTCATTGTTAAACTGTCAGATTTGTCTAAGTGGGAAGAGACAAACATCAGTCTATGTGACAGCCAACGATCCGACTGTCATGCTGCTCCATTGACATCCCTACTCCATCATTCTGCCATAGAGGGAAGAGGTAAAGAAGAGAGCAGAGGGAAGGATTGAGTGATGAGAGGGCGGAAAAATGGGAACATTGTTAAGTTAAAATTAGGGTAGGAGCGAGACAGATTTTTCAGCTTTATTTTTTTTAAAAGAAATAATAATATTAATGGGGATTAAAAATGAGAGATGAATGCTTTAGCCAATTATTTGGCACTGTTGGTGTGTTTTACAAACCATTGGTATTCGAGGAAACTTGGCTCAGATAGTAGCTGAGTATACTACCCCCACCAGTCACCCTGGGACATGCATCATTGTTTTACAAAGAGGCTTCATACAAAAAGTTAAAGTAATGCCAGATTTTCATGGCAAAGACTGCAGCCAAGTATAGAGCACCAGTAACTCCTGCGCCACGTGGCTGATTTGTACCAGCATCAATGAGCACATGTCTAATTCACAAATAATCGCATATGCATGTTACTAAAGTAATTTTCAAACATTTCTCAATTATGATTTACGCACACACTGTTTATAACAAGACAATCTGTGCTTTTAATAAAAATAACAGAAACATTTAATCAAATACTCCATTTACCCTATTTTCCTCACTGTAAGGCGCACTGAAAATCCTTTAATTTTCACAAAATTCGACAGAGCGCCTTACAATCTGGTGCTCCTTATGATCCGAAAAATACCATATTTGTATATTTTACCACAAAGCTTAACTGAAGCACCAGGAGTGCCCTTCCGTTAGCTACACTTATCAAATTTCTTAAGTTTCTGATTCTTAAGCCATGCCAAGTCTGATCGTCTTTGTGTCTGTGTTTTGTTATTTGGCAACTTTTGGGAGTGAAGAGTCAAGCAGATCTTCTAGAGGCTGCATCCAGTCCTTGTTAGACCCCCGTGTTAAAGTGCATTTCCTTCTGCTATTTCTTCTACCTTCGTATCTCTTTACTCCATATTCCAATGATATAATTTTCTCTGATATTCTGTGTAGTAAGTTTATTTGCATCTTTGCACATTTTTAGGCTTAATTTGGCAGCATAACCCTAGTGTGGGACCCAAGCCCGGATAAACTGAGAGGGTTGAATCAGGAAGGGCATCCAGCATAAAGTCTTAGCTGAACTAAACATGCAAATCTTAAAGATCGAGATTTCTGTACTGGATCTTCCAAGGCTCAGGTTAACAACGGACACCTTTTTAACAGCTGTAACCATAGAATTTGTAAAAACAACTACAGCAAAAAAAGCATGTATGTGATTAGTGCCCAATCTAATCTGTTAAAGATAGATATATCAACCTTTTTTCAATACCACTGTATCACAATATAAACATATCTGTTCTTTAACACAGTTTATTAATGTGTAATAATGGATACCAGGTCTGCTTTAATTTGTGTAGTTTAATTCAGCACTAAAGAAGTACATGTGAGATGATGCCCTGCTGGACCAAAGGGCAAAGGTTTGGTGGATGACTAGAAAATCATTTGCATTGTTAAGCCAAATTTCTCTATGGCTGCACAGCATGTCAAGAATACTCCCCTGGATGTAGGTATTCAGTTATCCATGACCTTGACCTCAGTGGATACACAACCAGATGCAACCTTCCTGTAGAGCACATTAGAGTTTGCAAAAACATGAAAAAGAAAAACAAACAAACTGATGGACAAAATTGAAACAAAAGTAAACTTTTTTATTACAATTATGTAAACACGGAAAGTGTTGGAAAAGAAAAACCAAAGATGACTCACAGCGAACCGCCTCATCTGTCAAACATGGCTGTTCTGTCATAGCTTGGGCTTGTACAGCTGCGCATCGAGCTGGCACACTGACATTTATCTACGACGTTAGTACTGACATAAACAACAGAATGAATGTGAATGTAGAGAGGGGGGATTCTGAAATGTGGAACAAAAAGTAGCTTCGTCATTCAGCAGGACAATGATTGTAAACAACCTTTAGGTAAAGGCATGAAATAACCTAAACTGATTGAATCAATCAGCTGTCCTCTGTCTGGCTTGGATTCATGATCTTTCCTAGAGAAAAATAACAAGGAAAAGCTGAAGCAGACTGCATGAAAAGCCCAGGAGTGTGTCTGTAGGAATGGTACGCTGACTAATAATGTATATGGGTTAAAGATGGCAAACGATTTTCCCAATTTTAAATAGAATGGGACTTTTCTTAAAAACATCATCTCTGTGTTTTCATATAATTCAAGCCCTTTGACTTTGAGTATGTATTACAGACCCTATATCTCCCCCATCCTGCGCAGTTTGTTCTGCATTGAAGTGAACCTGCTGCATTTCTATGCATTGCCTCGTTGTTCATCCTGTAAAAGTTCTCCAAGAAAAATAATTATATTGAATATTGAGCCTGCTTTGATTTCTTCAGTAATTCAGACAGAAATTCCTTTGTACTCACTGAGACAGTTGTATGTGCCAGCTGGATAAACAGTTGACCAATCGGGGATTACAACCAGCAATAAAGACCAACTTCCTGTGTTGATAGCTCACTAGCTGCATTTGTGAAAAAGTGTGAGATGGAAATATCCTTTAATTTGTTCTTAATTAGTTTGTTAAAAAACAGACAAACAAAACATTTGAATGTGATAAATAATGAGCTAACTGCTCTTTGTAGTTAGTTAATACTTTTGTATGCAATTTTTGATGTACTGTATGATCTACGGACATTTTACCCTTAGATATATTATATATATGTTAGATAGATAGGTTCAGCATGTTGCTATTTGTGACATTTTCCTAAAAATAAAGGAATAGACTTCCAGCTATCCTGGCCTGCTGATGCAAATTTGACATTTTTGTCCCTCTTTGGTACACATCCATTGGATTTTTTAAGCTCTGGCTTCTGCTCAGGCATTAACTACATCATAATTCCTTAAGATCAAACAAGCCATCCTTAGTGTGCTGTTTTGATCTGCAGGATGATGAAAGCACATTCATCTGCTTACAGATATTCCTCAGCCACCTGCTGTATTTGCCCTGGGGGGGTATCCGTTATCATTTTCACTGCCTTTTTTCAACACCTTTTGCATACGGCAAGTAGGAATCGTGTGTGTGATAAAGGCTAGTAGCAAGAATATCCAACACAAACCCACACCAGAAAGAAGCCACAGAAAAAAGATGGATAGAAGAAGCATTAAGGCCACAGCCACCTCCTATAATTAGGTTTCAGTCATGTTGTGTAGATTATTATAAGAATCTAATGCGATTCTTTATGGTTTCAGTATATCAGTGGTGTTGTAGCGAGTAGACCCGTGGGATGCCCGTTTAGCCAACTTAGTGAGGTGTTAAGGAAATAAACAGCAGTGTATGTTGACGCTGGCCAGTCGTCTGGAATGCTAGTTCAACCGTTTTTGACATTTCAATAAAAGCAGTTTGTCTTGGTTCCATCAAAAGGAACTCGAGTGTCGGCAGTGGGCCCTGGACTTTCAAACTAAACACGAGGTGACATTATTGCTTTGTTGTCTGTGTGCTGCACTCAATTTTCACAGTCTTTTCTTTAACACTGTGTGGCTGTGCAAAACGAGTACATATCTACTGACTAAGTAGAAAACAATCAATCCCCTTATAAATACAAATATTAATTGATTATTACAGATATTAGTGCACAAGTTTCACTCTTTTTTTTAAAGTTCATTACGGACACATACATATACGTTATCTTTATTATATTCTATTTCGGTTTCATTTGTGTGCTGCGATACTTCTTCTCTGCCAAAGAAGCCTTCATTCCTTTGAAGGATAGAAGCGAGGGTGTAAATCTGTGTTACATGTGATGCTCCAGAGGTTCCCATAAAGTTTCACTGATGTTTAAATCAAGTGATTTGTGTTAATGGAAACACTCTTAAATTTGTTTAACACTGTATACAGGGATGGGGGTGTAACTATCCGAGGAACATCACAAGCAAATGGTGTTTACAGTACGGGGCGCGCTTAATTCTGTGAAATGGCCTCATAGTCCGCAGCTGTAATGTGATTTTGCAGAGCAATCATCAGCGGTAGTTACACCTACAAGATGGCTAAACCGTGAATCTGCTTACCCACATCTGAGCTACTGTAAAGAAAAAATATTGCGTGAATGTGGGCAGAACAGTATTAACTGTCTATCTGTTTTAATTTTCTTGGTATAATGTTACAATATGCTTGTTTGTGCCTGAGTGTTTGGCTGTGTTGATCCTGTGAATAAACTCTAAAGCAGATGCGGCCTTTTCTTCATACCGACGGCACCAGTCACTCACAGGAATTCCTACCTCACGCAAGCAGGCGTCATACTGACCTTTGTTTGTGATTTGACACGACTCAGTTTTCCACACACATGCTGACCTTTGTTTGGCATGTAACAGTGTGCCCATTTTTCCATAAAAAACCTTTAGCAGCAACGGGAAAACAACATGAAATTTCTGGAATAAAAATTCGGTAGGTTGAAAAAAAAGAAAAGAGAAAACAAGCCACGTATGACCTTTCTCTTATATGTTTTGAGAGATTTAAAATCTGGAGCTGCCATCGGCTGAAGTCCTATACATTAGATCAGCCGTGTTCTCCCAAGCAAGACCTTTTTGTGTAATCTTTTCAGAGTCATTATTATTTGAAGAACTCCTTGAAGCTCTAAATCTAGAAGATGAATAACTGTATAGTGTTCATCATTAATGCCTCGGAGCCTTTTTGCTCTCCACAAAGTGCTGGAACATCCATGCTCCCATATAGTTCCAGTTTTCCTCATCCATTTCTGATTTAGACCAAGGAGCCACATCTGTGATTAAGCACCCCTTAAGTGCATTTTCTTCTTTGCTTGTGCTCTGTGTTTCCATTATAAATTCACTCAACAGAGGGCTTATGACACATGTGCTGGCCTGAGTAATGCGCTGGTTCTCTGCCTGAGAAGGATCGCTTAGACGGGCCATATGCAGGGGTTGCATATACCGTGGCCTGAACTGATTACAAACCAGGTAATACTTTGGCGTTGTTCACTGACGTTGAGTACGGATATATTGATATTACTTAGAAGCTGGCAGACTCGCGGAAAAATAAAAAGCAGAGCAATAAAGTGGGGCCTGTTTGTAAGTAGCAGTTTGATTCTTATCAGCTGCAGACTAGTAGCAATGAATAACTACATGAAAACAAAATGCTATGCCAAAGAAAGAACAGCTTAAGTTCCTTTTTTATACCTACTAATCAGTATTTCAGATAGGCAGCAGCAGCAGCGAGTTTTACATTTTTAATAAATCAGGTGTTTAGTTTTTATTGTCCCCTCCTTTTTTGCAAATTTTAATGAAATCATACTATTCATGATGATAATAACAAAACTTCGCTGTTTGTGGCACATCTTAAGATAAAAATAAAGAAAACTGCATTGCCTTCTTTTTTATTAGTCATTGCCTGCTTCAACCTCTAGCAAAGTTGTGCACCTGCCACTAGCATTAGGCTTAAGTGGTAGTAATCCAGCTATTCAGTTATTTTTCTGGAATCACACTCAAACATTTTCAGCAGCTGCAGTCTGTTGTACTTTGGCCTGCATATTCATTTTAACATGAAGTCTCAGTTGAAAGAGTAAAAGCATGGCGTGCTGGTCTAGCTATTGTGCTTTACCTGTATTTACATTTGTTTAATCCTATCAGGTGGAGTTTTTATTACAGAAAAGTGGCAAATGGAGTTGGAGAGACCCCGAGGGCTGAGCTTGATAGAAGGATGAACGAGAGAGAGAGAGAGAGAGAGAGATATGGAGGCTGTGGGTGTCATTCGCTCCCACCTGATGCTCGGTGGGGGAAAAAAACCCACTTGTTTTCACTGTTGCCAAATGACTGTCAGGCTCTGTGAGAGGATTTCATCATTCTCTTCCATCCTTGTCATTAGTTCACCTGCCTCTTCAGTCCGCTCAGTGATTGTCTCTGATTGGACATATTTATCTTTGACTACTGTGGTAACCATTAGCGTTGGTGGTGTGGAGAGGTGGCAGTTTGACTAATCAGTTGTATCTGCCCTTGGTGTAATGTTTTGTGTGCCTCTCGGTTTGTACGGCCACATTCAGAGCTGTTGATTGTGTGTGTACGTTTGACTGAGTGTTGCCAAGAAGAATATAAAACAGCGAGCTGAACAATCAAGGGGGTAGGGAAGACGGAAATTTGCAGCGAAAAGAACTGAAGAACTGTACAAAATCAAAGGATGTCAGTTTTTCAGAGGCAGAGCCAAGCTGTTAATCAATCCAACTGTCAGCGGCCCAGGCCAATCTCTTCCCACTCATTTGCTGCTTCCCACTTCAACTAGGCTGGTCTCTTGTGTGTTCTTTCACCCCTAAACCTACACCTGAAACATTTTTTAAAAAAGCAGATTCGATACTATAGAAAAAGTGTGCATAAAAGAGCAAGAAAAACTGCGTAATCGTCTGCTCTTCCCACATACTGTATAACTCTGAATCATCACGAAGTAGATATGCACTGGCTGGAAGACAACAACAACAACAACAAAAAGAAGCAGATAGTGGAGGAAAAGGGAAATTAGGAAGAAGGAGCTGGGAAAACATGGAAGTTGATAAAGAAGGCAAGAAGGGTGTGCAATGGGTAATAATAAGAGGATAGAAAGATGGTGAGAGAGAAGGCATCTTTATTCTAATGTGGCCCTGCCTGTGCCTCTGTACGCCATCCTGAAAAGATGAATTTGCTGCTGTTATTTATATTTATGAATTCATGCCATTTGGCCCAGTGTGAAATGATGGGTCATTCTCGTGCAACAAGACGCGCTGGTGCTGAATTTACAATCACCCATACCAACTTCCCCCTTTCTCCCCATCTCCACCTTCCTCTTCCATCTCTCCTCATTCCGCATGCCTCGACCTGCTGAATATGGATGGAGTTGAAGGGATGGAAAGAGAAAAGAGAGGGACGGCGATGCGGAGAAGGAACATTTCTCTCACCGAGGTTGCTTCTGTCACCAGTTTCTCACCTAAGGAGATGTGGCACAGGAATTAATGGCATTCAGGAGCATGGTGAAATGGCTGCTGGCACTGTGTATCTGTGCGTGTGCGAGCTACATGGGTGCAGCAGGTGAAATTCAGAGTATGGTCCCCTGAGAGTCTCAGTCTGTGAAAATACACATACAGACACTCAGAGGTAATGGTTAGTGAATTAATGATCTGACTAAAAAAAATATTTTTATTTTAATTAAAAATTACTTCTTTATAGGTATTATGAGTAAAAGCTATTGTTCAAACTGGGGAATGCTGGTAACAAGCATTCACTGAAGCACGGTTCTGATTTTAATGGCGATGTATTGATGTACCCTGTAGAACAAGGATAACCACAAACGACATATCACACATAGTTAAGTGTTTTCAGAATTGGAAAATTGTACAGTTTCACTGTATAAGTTCTTATACAATTATATAGTTTTTTCTTTTTGCAGAAAATGTTTGGAACATTTTTCTTTTTAGCCAAAGTGGCAGCGATGAAGTATACAGTACATTTCCAAATGGTTTTGTCTCATAAAGGGGAAACTTAATGAGGCATCAAGGCCCTTAATGTAAAAAGAAGGAAAAAAGAGAGAAGGCACTGGAAGTTAAGGAAAGCCATTCTGTCGTGAGTCAGATGTGCCTGTGTAACTTTAGGGGTAACATTTCACTGCAGCACAGGCCAGTTGGATGCATGTCAATAGCTTTAGTTTCCGCACAATGACATGTTACCTCAGCGTCTAGCCAGCTCAGCTGGTTCCATCATGCTAGGGCTTGGCGAGGGGTGGTATTTATGGGCATGACACTGCTCCCCATGACCATGCTCTGACTGTTGGAGAGGCTTGTAAAAGTGCAAAGTGCCCCATGCTGCTATTTGTGGCGTAAAAGCAAAGCGACCAAAGAAAGACTGTTTGTTGTGTGCATGTAGAATAAAGGTTGCGTATTTTCTCATTTTTGTGGTGCAGATTATTGTTACTAGGTACATGTAAAAAAGTCAAGAAGGTTTCTTCTTTTCCGTGCTGTTAGATGCAACCAGTATGAGGCTTGTTGACTCCTATAGCAGTGTTTCCTCTTGGCTAAAAGAGCATACAAGTACTGTGCAAGGAGGCTGGAGTGTTGGTAGAGATACAATTGCCAATAAACAGTCTTTAGTTTGCATTGCCAATCAGTAAAAGCATTCAGACCTACAGTAGTTAAGATGTGAGTGCATCTGTTTAAAATTGATGAAGTAAGTTAGGATAAAACTAATTGTAATATTAAGATTAGATAACTCTTTATTGTCATTGCACAGCCATACATAGTACAACAGTACAAAGTACGAAATTGGAAAACTGTCCCACGTCGGCACCTCATATAACACAACACGACACGATAGGACACATCACAGCGCAACACAAACAACACAACAGAGTATAATAACTTAATTAAAAAAAAAATAAGTGTAAAAAAAGAAGAATAAGTGTATTTGTATTGCACACTGTTATTGTTACACATTAATTATTATTGCACCTTGTTATAAATATTATTGTTACTTAGAGTTATTTGTTATTTTTGGAATTTGTTATTTAGAGTACAAAAGTGATGTTTAGGCATTTAGATATTTATGGTTCTGCTGTTTAAAATGCCTGAACACAGTCTTCAGGCTGTAGTGCCAATGATATCAACACAGAGATTCAAGTTTTTGAAAATAAAAATCATGTCATCATTTAACACAGCAACAGCACTTCCAGGTCTTTCAATATTTACTCAAATCTGAGCCCAGTAAATCTGTTTTGGTGTGATCTATTTAGCAATGAACTCTACCTTTACTCAACATTACAATGATTTATGTTACAATAATGCACTTGGTTTGATTTTAAAATGGTGAGGCTCTGACATGTCCTTGAGATGCGGCTCCTGTAGTGGAAGGATAGGCCATAGAAGTCAACGGGGAGCATCCTTATTTACTCCTTTCACATGTGCTTGGCGTTCTCGCTGTCATATTTCTGAATAGCCATGAGTTTTCGGGCCTTTGATACAGAACGTCTTTGAACGAATTTATCCAGGACTAAGGTGGCCTCTTGGGTGGCCAGTCAGATCGTAGGTGTGGCACTGCATTTATTGAGAAAAGGATTATCCGCATGAAATCTAACTCGCATTTTCAAAGTTATTTTATTGGTTTTGGTGTACTCGCAGTCACAATATTTTGTTTCCAGTAAGAACAGAAGGCTAAAGGCTTTTAGAGGTTTACTTCCCCCTGGGCTGTGTTGTTAATCTGAACAAACAGACACATAATCTTCGTTTCTTGTAAAGGCACGTCTAGCGCTACTTGCTCTGACGATAATTAGTTTTTTGAAGTTATTGCTTACTCCTCACTTTATTCATTTCCGTGATTACATTTTTTCCCCCCTAAAAAATGTTTTTCATAAAAAAGAAAAGCTGATATTCGGTAAACTTGCTAGAATGAGACGGACATAGTCAGGGCAGCAACAGTTGAAATTGCTACTGTTCTTAATTGGCTCAAACACGTGCAATTAACAATGATTGCAATCAGCGGAGGCAGCCCAGAGTTGAGCAGCCTAGTGTTAAGGTATATTATTATAGTCATTAGTGGTTGCAATTACACTGCTCTGCACCCTGTGTGTTAACCACAGTTTTGCACGTATTACTTTCCCTCAGGAGGTTTTTGATGTGCCTGCAACTTTATTCATTCATGTTCTTTGTTTGTGTTTTTTATGTGATGAAATCCATCGCTATAGCTGTTATTGTCGGCTCACAACAAACAGACAAGGATAAACTCGTCCAACTTTCACTCCATGTGTATGTCCTTTATTTTGCGTGTGTGTGTGTTTGCTTGTTTGTTAGGGACTTACAACAGTTGGTATGAGGCTGCCTGGCTTATTCGGGCCAACTGGAAAATAGTGAGAATAATCACTGGGTTTATGGAGATTTACTTTGCTTTAATGTGCAGCAAAAATATTTATTTTTATGGAAAGACAGCCTTAAAGTGGTGCAGAAAGACGTGAGCTTGTTTTCCAACACTGCGGATAGGCATCGGTGAGAGCATGATTTTTATCATTTTAATATACATCATTTTAGAGTAGATGTGCGACCCATTATTCTGTGTATTGCACATCAGCAGACACAGAAGGACAGGCACACAGAGGGAGCCAGACTGAGGTTGTACATGTTTTTCCTTTCTCGCTTTTACAGTGCGAGGAGCTCAAACAACAAAACAAGATACCTGAATACATTACAAAAAAAAAAAAGAACATTACCCAACAACCCCTCCTCCTCTGCCCAGCAGCATCATAATGTAAAACAAATTCGAACAAAGCCTTGTGAAATTGAAATAAGCCTCTTTCGGCATCAGCCTTGGAATTAGTTTATTAGGCTCTAAAAGGGGCCTCGAAAGACTTAAAACCCCATTTTCACAGGGAAATTAGTTTTCAGAGAAAGATACATTGTTCACATTGGGAGATGATGAGTTGGTTTTACACAAAGGGGATTCTTTTGGCTGGGACTTCTGTCAGATCAAGTCACCACAGGTAGTGGTGTGTTAGATGCTTTTTTTTTTTGTGGTTTTGTTTGTCTGGATTAGTTTGCAGATAAAGCCGAGAATAAACAGCGCTGTGTGTGTTTAGACTAATTCCCTTTGCTATCTAAACTTGGGATTTTGTGAGGTTAAACTAGCTGAAGTTGTCAGAAAATGTATATACAGTATAGACACATTCATATATATTTTTTCCCCCTGAAGTGAACGCATGCAAATTAAAAAGTGCCTGCCTGTGTTGTTTCTCTAGTTTATAGCAGTCAATAAGCGTCGCCCTGGACTCTTGTATAAACATCTAACTTATTTATCTGTAGTGATTTCACACTGTTTACACGTTTCCCTATTGCCAGTATAATCCACAAAAAGTCCACCTTTAGTAGTAAAGGCAGGGACTGTTTTAACATCACACAGTAAAAAAATTTTTTTAATGCTTTTGCCTGCAAATTGAAAAGCAGAACTTCAAAAAATGAATCCACACTGACACGCACAGACTATGCTTATATCTTTATTTAAATTTTAACACTGGTAAATTAATGAATTCTCACATCCTGCGGTTTTTGTTGTGTTTTTATTGAAGAAGATGGATGGATGGTCACAAACATGACAGAGGAAGGAATGGAAATTGGGGAGAGTAATGAGCAGTGATGGACAGATGGAGCGATAAGGATGGAGGGGAAGGCAGAGAAGCTTTTTAGGTGGATAGACAGATGGAAGAATTGATGGATGGAAGAATGCAAATTAATGGGTTTCTGAAGCATTTAGGAGGTAGGCTTGTGTTCAACAGTGAGAAAGGACTTTTAAAGGAAGGTAAAAGAGGAAGGACAGCATTTCTGGATCCCAGCAAGCGCTTATTGGATCCTCTCGTTCGCCGCTGAATAAACTCCACAGGTGAATAATAAGAGCGTTTGATGGCCATGCATTCATCCCACGCTTTTAGTCGTACACTTAAATGTTATTATCTATCAGAATAAAGTGAATTATTAATGCTGGAAAAAGGTCATTTCTTTGTACAAGTACAGATCACATTGAATGTGTTTGGTGTGTTTTGGTGTTTTTAGGGTCTGTCTTCTTCAAATTGTCCTTAATTGACCAAAACTTTTGCCTCAGCTCCTAACAAGAAAAGTTCCCTTTGCTTTTCCTGCACTTGCCAATTAAAGTGTCTCAGAGTATGATGATGATTCTGATAAGAGTGGTGAAACTGCGGGACTGTGGTACCTAAAGATGTATTACTGATGGACAGATTGTGAAAGTGATTGAAAGGAGGATTTGGAGTGAATTACAGCCTCGGTAGCTGCCAGTGCCGATCGTGTCCTTGAGATGGGAGCACGCGATGCGGACCGCAAGGTGTGGCCGTGTGACATTAATTCACACATTACCATATCTGCCACACACATCTCATGCGGGAAGACATCTGTCCACCCTTGCTGTGTGTAAGATAGAAGTATGTGCAAACATTCATTCATGCGCTGACACACTCGCGCGCAGAGGTGTGGCCCACTGCCATCACAACTCTGCCTCTACTCGCAGTTGACCCGCTCCCTGAAAGACAAGCGGTATTGACAGAAGTATGTAGTCAGGGATGTAGCAGCAGTGTGTGTGTTTGTGTGCGATTGTGTTCGGTGTGCAGTAGGTGGGTGTATCCGCCAGTGATAGGGGCCACACTCCCAGTTGTCATTTTATAGCAGCTTGTAGACAAACTCATTACATCCAACACCTGCTCTCATCACGTACACCGAGGACGCGCAAGTGTGTGTGGGAAGCATGCGTGCAAGTCAAGTATATGAATTCTCTATAATTTAGCTGCAGTCATCTATGTTTGAGTCTTCTTTGGCAGCGACTTGAAGTGACAGCTATTTTGCGCCAGCTAGAGGTTGTTGATGTCTGAGCCATCTTCTTCTGTAGCTTTTCTCAGTGAACAGGGGGCATCCTGTACATATTTCGCATCTTCTTTGCGTTTTACTTTGCGCGTGTGAGTCGCAAATTAGGAGCAGCAACTACACGAGTAACTGTCTTTTCCTAAGTGAACGCAGAACAAGGTCTCACACTGAGAAAAATTGCGGTTAACTTAAGAAGAAGACAGACAGCTTCTGAGAGCTTTCTTAAGAAGTGGAGAAATGACGACAGCAAATTTCAGCTGATCCTCTAGACCTCTTTTGTTGTTTTTGTTTTGCTGAGTTTTTGTCATTTAAGCAATTTTTTTTTGTTTTATAGCTGTGACAGAGTCATGAGGTTATTTGCAAATTTGCAGTACCCACATTCAGGCGTGCATCAGTCTGCAGCCAAATATTTAGAATCCATTTATACGCAGAATACGGGAGCATCTCCATATGAGGGATGAATATAAAGTGTCCCTGCTCTGAGCCGTGGTGCAGGTAAATGCAGAGGAAACTACTACTTCTAATTGTTTTTGCTTATTTCCCATTTATGCTTTTAGAGCCTGACCTTAAGTGTTTGGGTGCTGCATTCAAGAACTGCATTCAGACACATACCTTTACATACAGTAAGCCAGTAATCCAGACACATTTTTTCATTTAAGCTAATAGATTTGTGCAGATCAGTTAAAACTGAGCATTTTTTTTATAATTAATTTGTGAGGTATTTGTTAGATATTAAAACCAGAGCAATGGGAGATTTTGAGAGTGTTTGTTTTCGACTGAAAAAAAAATCCCCAAAACACTGAAAGGCTTTATTAACATATTAAAGTGTAGCCATTACCCTTTTTTGTTGTCAGATTATAACAAAATAAATTTTAAAAAGACATTGCTTTTATTTTTTTCCAAATAAAGTGTGTGGAAAGTGGAGGAGATGGGCAGTACAGGTTGCTACTGTACTCTTAATGTAGCCAAGCCGTCCCCATAATCCCTAAAATTTGACAGGGGGATTAGAGGGATAATCCTCCGTGTCTTTTCTTTTCCTCCATCCTCACTACTGTTACCTTTCTTCTCATTTTCTCCCCCTTACTGTTCTGTCGCCACAAGACGCAGACAAGACAGCGCTAAAGAGAGAATCAGCACAAGAATTAGCGTGTGCGTGTTTGTGCGTGTGCGCATATGTGAAATGAAGTCCAGTGGGAGAATCTGAGAGGCTGAGAATAATTAGCTCCAGCCTAATGCCGGGTCAGCCTTTTGTGGCGTTCGTCTAGATACCGAGTTTACAGTATGTGTGCGTAGGTGTGTGTTTCTCAATGTATGCTCATCCTTGCATGGGCATGCCCTATTCTAAACTGTTTACACTGAGGTGAACGCTGGCAGACAACATTGTGGTTATAGAGTTTATTCTTTCCCACTGCCCTTGACCAGTCTCTTAACACAGAGAGCAGAAAGATAAGAGAGGATTTACACACAATACTGAAGCCATTAGCGTCTGGCTTTTCTCCCCCTCTTTCGCTCTCTCTGGGGTTTGTTTAGTGTTATCAGATCCACTGGGATGTGTGGATGGCAGATTGAATGTCCACAGCCATGGAAAAGGCCAAAGATGTCTAACCTCCCATTCACACACTGCTATCCTCATCAACAGAGGGCCCTTTGTCCCACAGCAGTCAACGAGATGGACAGTACAAGATAATTGCATTCGGACAATAACCGTCCCCTCTGTTTGTTTGAATGCGTACAGTCTCTTTGGGATGAAATGGTAGATGAGTGCGGCTGTGCGGGAGGGAGGAGGGGGTGAGTGATTCTGTTTGTTTGTCTTTGTGTGTCTCTGAATTTCTCTATCTGTATGCACCTATGAATGAATGCCTTGATAAAAGATTTTTTTGGAGCAACATCCAATAGCGAGCTGTCATCGTCTATCTCATAGGTTGAATGGTGACTGGCAGGGACTAGACAGTGAAGTCATAAC
>VUQR01023177.1:47825-66619 GCA_015108515.1 Hemichromis elongatus | reverse complement strand
ACTGAGAGTGGAGCTGAATGGCAGCATCTGAACTATTAGCTCCCATAGACATGCACTCATTTCCTCCAATGATGTCATTTCTCTTTGATCCAGGTGCGATCTGGTGAAAGGCATGGGAACATGTGAATTTTACACAAACGCGTGCGTGTGTGTTCGCAAAAGTTCCTAATTCAATATACTGAGATATTTTCAGTGTTATGTGTAAACTATAAAAGAACTACACACATTATGTGAGGTTACCCATACTGTGTGTTTATGCATAGATGGAAAGCCTGGAGTTTGTCTAACTGATATCATCTTTGTTCTCAGTGACTCTGACAATAATATCCACTTAGGCTGAAATTGTTTGTATATTGCCAAAGTTCAGGACTATAAAGTGAGCACTGTTTCACTGTTAATGGGTATATTCAGTTCACTTCAATTCAATTTAGTTTGCCTCAAGGCGCTTTATATTGGAAGGTAAAGACCCTACGATAATACAAAGAAAACAGAAAACCTAAACAATTATATGACCCACTATGAGGAACCGCTTTGGCAAAACTGGGAGGGAAAGACTCCCTTAGCGGGAATAAACCTCCAGTAGAACCGGGCTGAGGGAGGGCCGGTCATCTGGCGTGACCGATTGAGGTTTGAGGAAGACGGGACAAAGACAGTCTGTGGAAGAGAGCCAGAGATGAATAATGACTAATGATTAAAAGCAGAGAGGTGTATAAACACATCTTAATACTTAATACACAGTATTACAGAGAAATCTGTGAATGTAGGTTGATGTATCTGGTACTAGTTATAACCTGGAGCATATAAAGAAGGAAAAGGACGATGCAGACATGACAGGTTTCTGGAATCTAGCAGAATGCATGGCTCGCTCACCTGCATGCCCTCTACACACGTTGTTGTCTCCTTAGTTCAGCTTTAGTTTTTTTGGTGATTGGATAACAGTAGAAAGGGCGAGTAATGTATCACCAAATGCTGTCTCCACAGCGACTCAGCTTCTTCATTTGTGTTTTTTTTTTTCCCCCCACCCCTCACATTAGTTATGGAGCTGCTGCTCATGCACCTCGCAGAGCCCAAGATGTTGTGACGACCCTTAAAAACAACTTGATCACTTCATCATTTCTCAGTAAAAAGCAGTCAGTGTTTAATGAGAAAAAAGGAAAGGGGGAAATATAATCCCCTATTACTCCTAATGGCTGAAACAGGGTTGGGTAATGGTCTTGTGCAGAGATAACGGACAGCTTTGTATATTATTGTCTGTTTACTATTGTGAGGCAGCATTGTCACAAACAGCCTGTCTGTGCGCTACTCTAGCTTGTGCTGTTTTTGGCCCATCAGCCACTCACAGAGAAGAGTGAAGCTATACAACGAGCGACAACGAAACTGAGCGTTAAAAAGAATGAAGTGTGTCCACTTCTGCTCCTGTCTGTGCATTTTATGCTGTTTTTGAGGATCTTTGTTGGATTTTCCCACTTGTGTTAAACTCAATTTTCAATCCTTTTTCTGTTCCAGCCCACCTGTCAGTCAATCAGCATTTGACCTATGCACAGCGTCATCAGCTTTCATCGCAGTTGTGTAAGTGAGGTACCCTTGCACATAAACAATTACCTATGCAAACGGACATAGACATTTTGTGTTGAGCCTCCTCTGATGTCTTCATATTGTGCTGGGAAAGAAGAAAATAGACACAATAGTTTATTGGAAGAGGTGCAAACATAAATTAAAATACAAGCTTGGACGTGAGCCACTCTTTCATTAAAACATTTCTGATGAGACTACATGGAACAAATCAAGGACAAGCTGTGTTTTAGTTGATCAATAAGTCATTTAGCAAAAACGGTGCAAAAGTATTAAAGCCTTTTGCTTTAGTGATCTTTCCTGATTTTTTATTTTGGCTTAGGCATTCAGATAAATGCCTATTTGCTTATTAGTGATGTGTTTGTTCGTGGTCGATCGCCTAATTTTAAATTACTCTTTCAGCCTTGGTTTTACCATGCATCTGTGGGTGGCTTATAATTACTAGATTTATTCCATCCACCTCTGACACCGAATCAGATTCTAGTCCCTCCACATCAGGCCAGCTGTTGAGCATAATGTTTTAATATATGACATTTTGTCTTAGATATAATTAACACAGACAGCTATTCAGTACGGTTGCCTATTTTACTTGCTAAGACATAATAGGGAAGGGCGATGTGGATTGTTTTAGTTTTGTAATGAATAGAGTGGTAAGGGGAAGGACGCCAGCCAATGCTGTCAATTATCACTGTTTTTTTATGAGCCATGCTTGACAGAGAAGAATCGCAGCCGGCGTCTGGATCACTTTCTCACCTGCTCCGCCTTTCCTTCCTCAGGCTTTCTCCCATTCATTCTCCAGAGGCTAACCTGAGTCTCATTGTGCCTCCATCTCTTGGCCTTCCCCCTTTTCTTTAAGACATTCACTAACCCACACTAAATCTTCTTTATTTTTGGCTTCACCTTTTTAGTTCCATTGTTAGTATATAAATACACTTCTGTTATTTTATTTGTTTTTTTTTTCTCTCCTATCCTCTTCCTCTTCTTTTCCACGCTATCTTATTTTCTTCAGAGGGTGTAGTGGGGTTGACAGGCAGTGAGCTCACAGTTGTAACCTCCCTGCCACCATGCCAGGCGAGGCGCCACTCGAGGGTTTGGCTGCAGATTGAATAGCTCCCAGAGATGTCATATCCAGACAGCCTCCCTGAATTACATTTCCCGGTCTTCCCTGCCTGGCTGCCTGCATACCTCCACCAATCAAAGCACCCCGGAGTTGCCATGTGGCTGCCCACTCTGCTCTCCCTGTATTCTGTTTCTTTTCCTTCTTCTCTCGCTTTACCTCACCCCCCACCAGCTCCCCCACTTACCTCCTCTGGGGTATGTCCCTCACAGAAATTATTCCTTCACCACTTGTCGGGCAATCCAGGCACTTTGAGGCAGAACAGCAGATGGGCGATCTGATTGGCTGTCAGCTTATGTTTATTTCCTTGTTGTCAGGGTGTCAGATGAGATAAAACATTGTTCTGCTGCATTTGTCATGTTCTCTCTGTGGGGCTGATAAGAAATGAGAAAAGTTTAGGTTATAGGACATGTGGTTGAACAGATTGGCCCGCAGCTGTCAGAGGTGCTCCATTGTATCATTTTTAAAAATAGATTTTTCTTTTTACTTTTGCTTGTTTTTACTGTTAATCTTCTTTACATATATACATTTTAACTTTGCTCTGTCAGCGTTCGGGAATTTTAATGATCCCGAATATGAACTTATAGAATTTTTCAGCAAAAAGCGATAATTACTTCTGTCAATGCAGGCATTAGATCACTCAAACAAACTTTGCATTAAAAGAAAAATTGGCAAAGAAAGCCATGCTTTTGCTTTTTATATATTCACATAGGAGTTGAGCTAAAAACTATAATAATCTTAGCATGTGTTTGGCTCAAGCCAGTGATCCTCACTGTGGGGTTTTTTTTTTTTGTTACTGTGTGTGACCTGAGAATGGGTTATGTGAGCCGGAGCTAAGAAGGAGCACAGTGTGGTTTTACTACTTGCAAAGTAGAGCTCTGGCTCTTGGTTTCTTTTGATAAATTGATTAATGAGGAACAGCCTCAACTGTACGGGCTACAAACCCCACATACACGCATGACTTGTGCATGTAAATTCAAAAATAAAATACTTAAAACATCCAGTGCCAACATCCAATTGCACCCTCTGGAATTGGATAAGGTTTGGCTTCGTAATCTAACAAACAGGTGGTGGATTAGGCATTCATACCCACACTACTGGCAAGCATAAACACAAACACACACACCTCAGGTGGTGGAGTGAGCTTCCATGCTGTGTGGATTTGTATCTAAGCCGAGACATAAAAGTGAACTGGCAGAATAGGGGGTGTGCCTCTCCAGCCCTCCAGTCTGCTGATTTGGGTTGAGTCTGTGTACATGTGTATTTGCACATGGTTGCATAAGAAAATAATGCATTGAAGGAAGCGATTTTTGCTTTGTAGTGTGCGTCTTTGTGCACATGTTCTTTTTTATCAACCCTTCTGGCTTTCGGCAGAGCCTTTGCTCCACCCGTCCTTGAATGTAAGCTGGATACTCCTAGGTGCTGAAAAGATTTTGGATTGCAGAGGATATTATTGTGGGTTGAAATATGTTAGTCTTTATGTGGGTGCATTATCACCCTGCACAATTAGGATTGTCTGAATTTACTCTGGATGACATCACATCTCATGATGGAGTTGGTGAATGAATCATGGTCAGGGTTTTTTTTACTACTAGGTTAAAAGCGACTAGTCCACAAACACTTGCTCTTGCATGTCCGCACTTCCACACACATGCTCAAACATAAAATCACTTCCAAATCTATGCAGCCATGTCATTTGTGCAGACTTCATGTATCAGCGTGTCTGCTGATTTTTACACAGACATGCAAACATGCTCACGTGTCATTCTAATGCTTATGATGGTTGTCTATGGAGTCTATGGAGGTGGAAATTAGCATTCTCTGTGGTCGTGTCTCTCATAGGAGGGGATGATACGGATTGTAAATCTTGTTGATCTGAGTACAATGGCTTCGTCTTGCAGTGATTGTGATGCCACATCATTGCGTCTGCATGCTCACAAACTCATACACGGTTGGTGTACCAAACCCCAGCTGCATAGCTCCCTGTGTTGCCTGTCTCCAACCCATGCTGAGTGTGTAATGAGCGGAGCTTGAGTAAGATTAAGGCAGATATTGTGTGAAGGTTGGAGGATTGGTTTCACTTTGAGTCTCAGTGTTGTGCTGGAGTTCACTCCAGTGCTTCTGCTGGCTGGCTGAATGACCAGCAGGATCCCCACTGCTAGTCTCCTGTCATTTGTCATAGCGTTTTACTCAACACTGCTAATGTGTTTTGAGGCAAACACGCACCACTCATCAGGGGGTGTCTTTTCTTTGGAAATATGAACCCTGTTGTAAACTCTAGAGAAGTACACTGGGGCGATGCCCATGAAAGGATGAGTGACAGTGGTAAAGAAGGAAAAAATGGCATGAAGAGAAGAATGCTTTATGGGAAGGAGAAAGGAAGCTTTTAGATATGTGAAGGGGTTTCCTTGCCCCCTGTGAAGAAAAACAAGATGGAAGGAGGGAGGGGATTGTGAGAAGAAAATTATTTTATGAGGAGGAGAAAAATCAAAGAATGTACTCAGGGATTGGAGAAGAAAAAGAGTGAGAAGAGGGCTAAATAGTAACAGAAAAGATGAGAGACAGGAGAAAAGGATGGGATGTTCAGATGCAGGGCTGGAAAGCAAGAGACCCAAGACAAAACACTCAGAGGGTGAGATGGAAAGGAAGAAAGAGAGGGCCAAGCACTGCTATCATCTGGAATCTATAGAGAATGAATGGGCAGCATGAAGAGGCTATAATCACATCCATCAACAACACTGTCTATTACAGCCTGTTCTTCTTATTCTACTTTGTCTTCCTCTCTCTGTCTCCCTAAACCACCGGCTCTAGTCAATTTTCCGGCACACTAAAAAGAAGATCTTTGTAAAGAGAACACTGTAATATCAATAGTTATTCAAAGAAAAGAGATCAAAGGCTTTGCATCTGGCTCCCAATCCTCTTGGGCTACACCCTCATGTCATCCATCACTTTTGCATGTAACTGTAAAATTCACTTACATGATTACAAAGAGAAAGATGGATACAAACAAAACGGAAGGCATAAATAAGAGGATTAACCCCTGTGTTTAGTATTTTAAAGTAGAAGGACAAAGTTATGATTTATATACTGATTTATGTATATGTGAAGGAAATAATAATAGCTGAGTTAATTGCTGATGATGGAGAGCCCTGTCAAAATACTGGTCCAAATTCTCCCATATGGCTGTAATTGGGTTGAGATACACCGATTTGGAATGCCAAAGCATCTTATTATACTCATGAAACCATTCAGTGATTGTTCACACACTGTGGGTGTGGACGTTGGCATCATGGAAGACCCAGCTCTCATCAGGATAGAAATATTATTGTATAGGATAAAGATGAGTTGGAGCAACTTTCTATTGAATGCAGTGCCACTTTCCATGCCCGCAAAATGACCCCTACATAGCAGAGCCGCTGGATCGCCTCAGTTTAGGGTTCAAGGGTTCAGGTTTTTTAATGTAATTTGTCACCCACCTGTAAATAATCTGCCGTATGCACCTATGACACACATACATTGTGGATGGCCACAGCCTAAACCTTATTCTTAGCTAGCATCCAGTGAAAGTGTTACCTGATCAAGATGATTCCAATAAATTCACTTTGCTATCAGGCTAATAGGTAATAGATATTTTTTGTGTCCATGCTAAACTGGTAGATTAAAGCATGAGGAGAAAGTGATGGTGATGATCAAGAGCTGTTGCATGAGGCTGATAGGACAGCCACATAAAGTGGGGATAAACCCCATTCTTGTCCTCCTTCTCTCATAGTTGTCTGTTTCTTCCTGTCTGCTATAGCATGAAAAACTCTTCACTTTCTCTTGGCGGGGGATCAAACGGGGCGTTCTGTTGGGAAATTCATTTAGGATTCTGGCATTTTTCAGGGGGTGCTTGGGCCAATGGGCTGGCGAGCAAAGCAACATCTGTTTTCATGAATACTTAATGACCGTGTGTCACCGGAGTCAAACGGCTGCTCCGAGAAACGCTCCCACTGTTATTACCATCATGGATATTTAGCCACCGGTTTCTCATTAGGATGTTTCCCTCTCCTGTCCCCACGGAGGGGACAATTGGATTAGCAGCTAGTTTTTACAGTATGTGGTAGAGCCCTCTCCCTATACTACAGGTTATTTATTTTTTACGTGGGGGTTTTATTTGTAGTGTGACACGTGCGTTTTATTGGTAAGAAGCGATACTTTAATATTATAACACCAAGGGAATGTGAAAGCAATTTGCGCAGTAAATCAAAGAGGACAATTCAGTGATATTATCCAGTAGGTGTAGGTGTTAGGGTGTAAAAGATAAAGTGAGAGGAATCCCGGCACTGCCTGCTTTAGCTCGGGTTGTAGCAACTGTCCGCAGATTTGTCTGGAAACGTGTAGCTTAGAGTGAGTATAGTTTGTAACCCAGTACTGCTGCTTTTCAGGTTTGTGTTGGTCTTGCTCATCTTGGTGCAAAGATGGCGCCCTGGGTCATGGGGGTCATGATCAGGTCGATGTGAACTCTCCAGAAGTCAGGTGCAAGACCAAAAGTCAGGCATGAATGTTGCCAGGACGAGCCACGACTTCAGGTTCAATTGCTAAAAATTGAAGGGATACAGATATTTTTTTTGCATAATCTCCTGTTTTGTAACTTCATCTTGGAGTTTTTTGGGGCTTTGTTTTCCTGGCACAACAGCAGCAGTTTTGTGTGTGTGTGTGTGTGTGTGTGTGTGTGTGTGTGTGTGTGTGTGTGGTACTGACGATTGTTTTACTAGACATGTTGAAGTAGTTTCATGGACAAGCAGCGTCTCGTAAAATGATGAGGCACAGTGTATTGATGTGATCTGGCATATTTGTGGTTGTAATGCGGTTGTCATGCTCGAGCCCTCTAATGCACACTCCTCCCTTTTTGGTGTTCTCTCTTTTCTCGTCTCCGTCGGTTTAAGTACAGTCTTCCTGGGTGCATTCTGTGATGCGCAGCCTGTCATAGAACATTGTGCTCACATTGTTCACTGTCAGCGGGAAAATATAATGTTTTATAAGTTTTAAGGAAACCCTACTGCACATCCTAGGTGACAGAAGTGTGCTGAATGCTTTTCAAAGGATCACAGAAGCCATTTTCACCATCGATCAGCAACCCTGTCCAGTTTGGCATCTACTGTTTCTCCTCTTCCGGAGTCTTTAGAACAGTGTGAGTCCATTGATTAGGCTTTGTCATCTTGGTGTGTGTGCTGGTAAACCAGTGATCATAATGAAGTCGAGTCCATCCAGCTGAGCTGCAGGAGCAGTGAGCACTAGCACCAAAAATGTAACAGCTCATTTGTTCTCAACAGGAGTCGGCTTATGAGGCAAATTCACCGTAATTAAAGCCATTTCGTGTAATTGAAGTATTCGTCTCTCTATCATAGTAGAAGGAAAATTACATACTGCAGTATGACTTGTTGGACCATTGTACAGAATTTGTTGTTGTTAAATTCAATGGCCTTCTTGCTCTTCACCCCCTCACCCCGCCCCTCAGACACACATTCCCCTTCTCCTTTCCTCTTCATATCCATTAGCCTAATGAACACCCTCCAATTTCCTGCCACCGTCACAAATATGGCACGCAGTATTGTTCTCTTGTCTGTGTGCGGACATGTGCCCAGGCGGGGCGCACACACTCATGCATGTGTTTGTCGTGTTTGCGTGTGTGTTTGACAGAGAAAACGGGCAGGAAAGTATGGGTTGATAAGCTCTCATTAAAATAGATGGCAGTAATCAAAGTGCAGAGCAATTAGCTTTGGCTGAGTTGGCGGAGGGTGTATACTGTGTGCCACTGTGTCAGGCATATTGGTAAACATCGTAATAGTTCACCTCTCTCTGCATGTGGACATGGAGCAGAAGAGTTATGATATGCAGCCCTAAGGGGCACGCTCACCTCAATTTATCAAAGTCAGACGGGCTATTTTCTTTAGAGCCTGAAACAAGATTCTGTTATTAGCAAGTACTTATTGGTTGTATTATCTCTGCGGGAGAAATCGCATTTAATCATAGTAATATTTTGTTTTTGTGTGCTTTTGGACAGCATTTCCAAGAAATAGGGACCTGCTTTAATAGCAAAAAAAGAAAAAATATCATGTTCTGATTCAGTCATTTCTGTTAATATTTGAGTCGGTCAAACTTTTTTTCCCTAGAGATCCATAAAGATAAACAATAAAATACAAATAAATTGATTAATAAGGTAACCTTAAAAAAGACCCATGGTTACCGTCCCACAAAGGGACAAATCTGCCACAGTCTCTACAGTGGAGACTGAAAGATAACATGTTTAGCAACACAACACAACACAACAGAACACAACACACAAGAGAAACCGTTACACGACCCAAATGATTGTGACCACGTACAACAAACTAACAACCTTGTTGCCTTTAAAAATAGTTTCATCAGAGAGGATCAGATCTGCGACCGCTGGTTGGCACAGCAACTTTGGTGCATTAAGACAGAGTCGGTCTAATATTACTTTGCGATTGAATCGGTCAGGTTGGTACTTACATGCAGTCTCTTTGTTATAATAGTGGAATTAACTGTGATTAATTAACTGGCAAAAAATGCAAAATAAATTGCAGAAATTACCAGAATGCAACCAGCAGAGTCAGGTCCCCTTTGGCCAAACGATGCGTTATAGGTGAGTTACTTTAAACAATGCAGACAATTTCAGATTGATGTCAACATGTTATCAATCTGTCTCCTATTATCAATTACAAAGTAATTATTTGCAAACCTTTGCTAATGTGTGTGAATGTAATTGCATTATATCTGGATCAAACACGACTGTTACCTGTTACTGATTAATCTATGCAATTTCCTTGGGATCGATAGTGGTCATCACAGCTACTTACATTCTATCAGTGCATTTTATAATGAAATTAATTACAATATAATTAATTAATTATTAATTATCAAAAGTCACTTAATCATAAAAATCCAATTTTTCAATTTAGCAAAGTTTAATTTTTACGGTTTATTAAATTAAAGAGAAAAAAAATCCACAGGCCTTATATGATGTGGATGCTGTAGCATAGGTAGCATATTGAGAGGTTTTAACACACTTTCTCTTCCTTAAGCTGACTGGATAAATAAATTGTCTGTGGGAACGCAGGTGAATCCACTACTTTTATTCCCTACAGTGACATCTATCATGGGCAACCATCTCAGTCTTAACTGATGGTCTCACACGGGCAGAGATTCACCAACCTTCTCTCACTCAGACACACAGGCAGCACGCCACTGTGTCAGCTCAGACCTGGGGCTGTAAGTGTTATCACCATCTGCCACGGGGCAGTGCTCATCTTCTCCTGGGTTATTTATTGTGTTATGGCTGCAGTGGGTTGAGTGTGGAGGCAGATAGGGGCATGGCATTGCTTTACAGAACCCGCTTATTCATTTACAGGTGAGTATCTCACTTGCATGTCCTCAGGGAAACTACTTAGGTGCAAGAGAGAGGAGGAAGGAGTAGCAGAGGAAGTGTGGAAAGATGTGTGAGTGATGTCAGCCCAGTTTGGTTTCTGCTGGCAACCGAGAAGCTGCTTTAAAATACTGTTTGTGCATGTGCATCACGGAGGCCCGTCAGTGTTGGCAAGGCAACAGGCTGTCCATTTGGATGAACTTCAAGTGAATAACTGCCACTTAACCTCACAAAGTGCTTAGTTGGCTTTTTCAGTCTAGTTTCTGATAGAAATATGGACCGGTTTGTAAGTGACACTTGTTCTTGGGGATTGTCGTCCATGAGTTTACGGTTGAATTTATATCAAATGCCAATGAAAGTCTGATGCAGTTTTGAATTCAGTTTTATTACCAAAACTGCCAAATTGTTATTTACTCATAGCAAGGCTGCGTCTCTTTGCTGTAACTTCTACCACTTATGTGGTAGCCTGCGATTACAGCTGGAGAAACTGTTCATTTAAATAGCAGGCTTCACAGCGGATAAGAGACAAGGGCACAGAGGTCTTTACGTTTCTCCTTTCTGTTAGTTGGCTTGAAAAGGGTGTTTCAGTTCTGCCTCTGCTTTCCCAGAAAAAAGCACAGGTTGTACAGGAAAGATGAGATTGATGGGCATTCACGGCTCCAGTTATGACCCCATCGGCACATTCTTGAGCAGGCCGATGACAACCTGCTGGAATGCTCTAGCGTTTTGTTGAGCCATTTGAAAACATGATTAACTGTAGTGGAACACAATAGGAATGTGATTCTCATCAGAGCAGTGGGTATGGCAGGCGAGCCTGGGAAATCGTCCAGGTCCTAATTGTTGAAGCAGACTCTGATTCAGACTGCTTGAACTTACACACACGTACGCCGAGTGCGCACAAATAGACACAAATGTATCAACGTATCAAGTTTGTGATCAGTGTCGATCCATTAAAGGGGAGAAAAGAAAAACAAAGGAACAGGCGGATAGAGAGACTTTGAAGAACTGTGCTAACAGATGATTCAGGTTAGCTGATATGGAAGGTTCAGATGTGTCAGAAACAGAGCCTGCTGGTGTTATACAGTAACTAAAGTAAGCATTGGCTTTCTCTCCACTTCTTGAGAAAAGCAGGTGTCAGTGTTTGTATTGTTGAATGTTCTGATGGTCATTTAAAATAAAACACATGACTAAATTGCATGAACAGCAGTCAGATAAAATGCTGCTGTTTGTGTTTTTTTAGAAATGCAACACTTTGTGGTCAAGGCAAATGGTTTGCTCATGATAGATGTAATATTATATAATATAATGTTATATAATATATATATTTTAATCCCATAGGTTTCCAAGGAGGTCAGAGCAGGCTTTCATTTGAGACTGCAGAAGCTGTCAAAAATAAATAGAGATGGGCTTGGCCATGTGAAACACGTACCCACACTAAGCATCTTTTTTTTTGTGTTGCAAAAACATTAAGCAGCAGCCAGGTGTGTGTTTTTGCATTGTAGCCCACGAGAGAATTGACTAATTCTAGCAAAAAACCTAAGGGATGTTACCACATGATGAGAATGATGATGAGACAAAAGGACGACATGGCAGCTGCCTTTTTAAATTGTGAAGATGCTGAGGCGTACATAGAGCTGCAGTTTTGTTTTGTTTTTTATTTATTTTTTCTTTTGCACTTCATTGCAAGTGTCTGAAAAAGAAAGCATACGATTTGGAATAATGTGCATATTTGACTAACTCTTACCCGGACTGATTGTAACATTCAGACATTAATATAACTTAGAGGCAACTACTGCACACACAAAGCACACGTGCTTTTCAATGTTAAATTTAACACATTTTGCAGTAAATTTCATGCTGCAAACCTTAGTAGCTTACTAATGCAGATAAGTTGGAGCTCAGCTTACTTAGACTGATTACAAATTGTTGGCAATCTGTTTGCTGTTATAAATTAGATGGCACACCTTAATTGCAAATCTTTGCCAATCACTTTGGGAGTGATTGCAGTCCGTCCGAGTTGGACTGAGACGGGTTTCCTGCCACAAAGCTGTGCAGAATCATCTTGCAAATAAACTACATGCAATGAGTCCCAGACAGCTAAAGCTGTAGTGTGACTGAAGCCTAAGCAACAGAACAGTCTGCACATATTAAATCAGCTCTTTCAAAATCAGTGAACATGTTCAATAAAATTTGAATTGCTTCATTTTCAGATTGTTGTTGCCTTTCCTCAGTATCAAGTATTTGCTTACTAAAGAGCTATTTTAAGTTATTGGATATCTTTGTACCAATTTATACTAACCCAATGAAAAAAAACCCATCATAAAAGTTTTTATTTTTTGCATAGAGGATTCCAGAAACTCAATGCTGCACATCGCCTGTGGAAGCAGAACCCTGCTTCCTTGCTCGTGCTTATAGATTTATTGGTGATATAAAGAAAATTTACAGCAAGAATAATTTTGCAAGAGCATTCTCTACACAAGTATATACCATGTCTTGCCTTGCTCTCCTCCTCTTTGCTGCTCCGCCCTTCAATTTCATTAACTGTAAAGACAGCCGTGGAAGTCTGAAGTCTTGTCTCTCACCAGTGCTACCTCCTCCTTCTCCTACTTTTTATGTTTTCAACCTCTCCCTAGACCTTCAGCTGCTTTTCTTTATACATTTGATGCTTAGTTTTTTTTTTTTTTCTTCTTCACACTCTTCTTTGGAAAATCTGCCATTTCTATTTCCCTGCTCCTTTTGTGAGTATAGACAGCCGTGTAATTGTTGGCTGTGTAAGGAACGGGATGAGACGAGGGCTTGTATTGGTCGACACTGTGCTAGTCTACCTACCTACAGCCATTCTCCCAGCCGTGTCTTTGTTCCTGCTCCATTGTGATCGGCTAGCTAAAGAGAAACACTACACATGTTGCTTGGCTGCAAGACTGTCTGCAGTCTTTGTGATAAATATGGACCTCTGTTTCTCTCAAGTATTGTTACTATTCTTCCTCTTGCTGGCTGTCTGCTCGGATACCTCTGGCTGTGCTGCATGAAAGAAGATTAGCTTCACCTCTGAGAGACATATGCATGAATTGCACAAGCGCAAACAACTCACTGTGTAATGATACAAACACACACGCACAAAGTTGTCCATCACATGCTTTATCCCCACTTTTTTCTTTTGCATCTTCTTGCTGTTGGCCCTGTGTGTATGAATGTTGCCTAATAAGGTGGTTAGACTGGGTGTGTTAGAAAGTCGCCCACAGGATTCTTCACAGACAAATTACTCTATTTTAAACAAATAGAAACCAGTGGAGTGTTGAATTAAAAATGCTGCATACTTATGAAAACATGCTTTAAATTCCTAGTGAAGGATGTGACACTAATAACAGTTGTGTAACTAAAAACACACTATATTTTTTAGTTTGGATACATTTTCAGTGGAAACTAAGCTAATAACAGAAATACAAAATAACAAAAAATAGCGTGTGGCATAGAGACATAAATCTTAAATGAGCGTTGTGGTTATCTAATTTGAGTATGACCATGGCAACATGCTCATAGGAGAGATTAGGTTTGATCAAACAGTGAGCCAGTATTAAGGGCTGATCTCTAGGCTTTGTTGAAGCTTAAACTCTGATTATACGACAAAACACACAAGCATGTGCACACACATGAAGTACAGTCAAAGGCCGCTTGTCCTTAGGCTCAGTGCTGGTTGGCTGGAGTTTTTCTAGGTTTTTAACACTAGTCAGGGGTGTAGTATGACCATATACCAGGTTATGTACTCTTTCAGTTTTGATGTCTTAATAAACTATTTGGATAAAATGAAAGAAAATCCTACCTCATATATTTGGCTTTGACTTCAAATTTCATTTTCTTAAAATTTTGTACACTATTGATATGATTTAATACCTCTTAAAATTCAGTTCCACTTTTTTGCTTCCGTTATTGAAGTGCTTCTCTGGGATCTTTTAATCTTTTACATCATGATAATTAAATTAAGTCCCTGTAAATAAAACATTTAAAGGGATGGATTGGAATCTTTTTATTAACTTGGTTTTTTTTTTTTAGAAGTCAATACTGCTCACCCATCACACAGTAGTGTTCAAAATCTAATTTTGTTTTTTCAGTGAGTTATGTACTGAATGCAGCTTTGCAGTGGTAGCGAGCAAGTTGGGGAAATATGGTCAAGAGCAAATTTAAAAATGGATATTAAAAAAAAGTAGTATTTTCATCTTAATCTGTACTCCATAGCATGTCAAACCTCTGGGTCTTATTTACATCTATGGATCCTAGAAAACAAAATTGTTAAACAGAAGATAAGTAAGTTAAACCTTTTTTTTTTTTCTTTGAAAAATACCAAGGAAAGCGTGAAAACGTATGAGAAATATATATATATATTTTACCTGATAGTATACAAAAAAAAAAATAGCTCCATTTAGAGCTTTAAGTTTTCAGAGATATAATTAAATTGTTTATTTACTGTTGAGAGTATTGAGAGTTCCACATATTGGCTCAGTAATGAAATAATAACATTTTCTTTCTTTCAGGTAACAGATGTGCTGTATTCATTAAAAACAACTTTAAAAAAAAAATTAACTATGATTTTGAATTCGAAGAAAGGCTGCATTCTTTAGCGGGCGGCATTAGCTGGCTTGGAAACACAATTATATATAAAAATGTTTTAGAGTTGGAGTAATCCATACCACTGCTCCTTCAGGTCCAGTGGTATGGATTTAGTAATTCAGTTAGATAGAAATTTTGCATCTGACTTTGCTTTTACAAATGATAAATTTTAACAATTCCCTCGTACGCCAAGCACTGGACCGCAGTTAGATGAAGAAAGGAGGGACACTTTAATTGTTTACCTCTAGCTCTTTGTGCTGGCATTACAGAGACAGTAAACCACAAGATGACCCCTGATGAGACTCACTTGCTTTAGTCCTTTATGCCCTCACTACTCGTGTACACATGTGGTGCCTAGTTGTCATAGAAACCGTTTTATTGTCATTTTATTGGAACAGATAGCCTGGGGCTGTGTGTTAGCTAGCTACATAACTATGCGATATACGAGATGCTTGAACGTTGTCATTACTTACTCCTTTTCTTCTGGTGCTTTCCTTTCTTTTATTTGTTTTTTTTATTTTTCAAAATCTTCTTCATTTCGTGGCGCACAAGTGCAGCGGTTAGCACTCTGGCCTTACAGAAAGTTAAGCACTGGGCTCAGATTTGTTGATCCACTCAACACATTCAAGTCTCAGCCTCAACTCGGCTGAAAGGTTCGTGGTTCAACCCCAGCTCCAGTTTAAACTTCAGTTGCCCTCAGAGTCTGACTGTAAGTGTGTAAAAATGCTTAGGCGAAGAAAAACGTGCGTCTACGAATGTGTGAATGAGACTCGTAGCAAAAAAAAGCACTTGAGTGCTCAAATAGAGTAGAAAAGTACTATAAAGGTACCAATCCATTTACAATGTACTCAGGTCTTTCTGTGGGGAGTTTGCAAGTTCTACTGAATCCATACACATGCTTTCATTTAATTGGCTGTAGGTGTGCATGAGGGCACGAGATGTTTGTGATGGACTAGCATCCTGACCAGAATCTAACCTGCCTCTCGCCCAACATCAGGTGGGTTAGGCTTCTTAAGCCCTCTGCAGATCTTGTTAAATAAGTGGTTAGCATCTCTGGGTGAATCATTGTCTATCTGCTTCTTCTTCATTTATCATTGCTTCAGTAATTTAGTACAAAGTAAAACATTTTTTTGTTTTTCACAGTTTCCTGATTCTTTCCTCTCCATTATTCTGACACAGTTTCATTATCTTCCAGCTTATCATTTCTACTCCTTGATTTTCTTCCTCAGTGATATTTCTCTTCTTTCTTCTTACACTGTTTTATCATCACCGCATCACCAGGTTTTTCTGTCACTTCATCAGTCCACCTCTGTCCCACACTCAGCTGTGTCATTCTGTCAACAACTAACTTCTGTTGTCTGCTTTCCTCATCATATCCACCACCTTTCTCATATGTTTTTCTTTCTAAAACCTCTTTAATTATTGTCATTTTCTTTTCCTCTTCCCCAGCTACCTCCCTATTTCAACATTACCAGTAGTTGCTCCAGCTCAACAACCTTCTAATGATCTTGTCTTGCTCCGCTTCATGCTTACATCCATATGTTTGACCAAAATCGTTATGCAAGAAAGTCTTTTCATTGCATGCATCCTTCCTTCCAGCATTATCAGGCAGTTATTTTTTTTTTTTTTGGCTAGATGAAGCTCTTATCTAAATGAATACATGCAAGAATACATACCAATGATTAGAGAATCACCAGTCAGATCTGATAAGAAACCAAGCTTGGTGACTTTGCTGCTAAACAATGTGTAAAAAGATTTCCATTTGGATTTTACTTCTAATTTGCATGCATTTCATCACACTATGAAATCATTTAGAGTGCTGACACGATCACTCTCTCAAATGCCATGCTTATTAAGGCTATGGCTATAGTAAGCCAAGAACGAGAATAAGTGCACTCACAAACTCTTAAGGAAATTCAGATAAGACCAGCTTTCCCTTAAAGCCTTTACTCTATCTCGAAGCAAAGAAGAACACAGCTAAACACAAATATTTATTGTGTCGTTCCAGTTCTGAGAGCTTCGACCCTCAGCTTTTTCTCTTTCATGTTTCTGCACAAACAACTACAAGTAAGATGGGCAATGCTGGAGAAAGGCTTTGAAGCCACCAGTAGTGTCCTGTCATCACTCTGCAGATCAGAGAACGTAGGCTTGACCCCCTTTGGCCTTTAAAAGAAAGCACCTGCATCTTTGCTATAATAATGTGTAGGTATGCCTGCCACTTACTTAAAACTTTTATGAACCTCGCTTGTGTGCATGCATCACTGCAATCATGCTGACTGGCTCCTGTACTCTGTGTTAACTTGTGCTCCCCCAATGGGCTGTATGAACACCCATTGGGGGTTTTAGTCAGAGGGGTCTGTTCAAAAGGATCAGATTGCTAATGTTAGCTGATCGTTGTGGTGTTCATGTGGTGTTTATGCGTCTTGAAGCCCATCCAGGTTGCATGAACCATGTCTTGGTTATCACTTCGTGCACCTCTGCTTCGTTTTGCTTGGTCTTCTTTTCGATCCCACCTCCTGTCATTTCCCCTCACTCAGGCCTTGTTAATGGCCTTTTAGTCTTTCTTCTCTTTCTCCCCCACTTGCTTAGATCTGTCAGTCTCCCATGATGTAGCCCTTCGACTACTGTACAGAGATTTCTACTTACTGTTTCCTGCTGTAGCTACTCTCCCTGCTCCCTCCCGCGTTCATTGATGTCTGATCTAATTGCTTTTGCTCTAACCCTGGGGACCTGGGCACAGTGTAACAAGCTCCCAGAGGACGCACTTCGCCTCGGCCTTTGTCGCAGTCCCTCAATTGCTGCTTTCTTTTTTTATCCGTTTCCTCACCAGCTCACCAGTACATTAATTTATTAGCAGGTCTAATACTGTAGCTCCCCGACAAACAGCATGATATTGTGACCCTGCGGTAACTGATTCTAATCTAAGGCTGGCCACAGCACAATCTCGAGTCAGGAATTGCCAATTTCAACAGGTCTTCTCTGTGTGTTGTTTTATCCCCATCACACTGTAGGCCACAGACAGAGACACAGACGAGTAGCTATACAAAGCAAGAAAGGTGGGATGAAGAAAGATGCGGTGAGGAAAAGAGTAAAATAAACAAGCAGAGATGTGAAGTGACAGTGAAAAAGTGGGTGAAAGACAACCTGATAACATGGAGAGACTCACAGGACCACTGCAACAAAAATTTAATAGAAAAGGCAAAATATAAAGATGCAGTCCAGTGAGCTAAAGTGGAGGGGTCAGCACACATTTTAACAGCTTTGGCTCCACTCAGAAATAAGAATTTCAAAAATATAGCACACATTTTTACTTCTCTCTACCACCTGTTTACTCCGTGATTAGTTTGGTGTGATATATATCACAGATCAAATGAAATCCATGAACTGGGCAACCTTAAGTTCTTCTCAGAGAAAAAACCAAAAGAAATCACACCACGTTTAAGCGAGCCATCATTGTATTTTAAGTCCTGTTCACTAGATATTAAAGATGTGCCATAAACATCATGAAAGAAAGAAATCTCAAATTCTCCCTCGTGCTTCGGGACTTTCGTGGAACTAAGCCATCCAGATGCAGTGCATTTTGGAGTAACCTCCAGTCACCTGATTAGTTTTGTGTAAAGCGGATTGTTACAGAGCCCACTGCAAAAGGAGCAAAAAAATCCCTCAATCGTACTTTTGAGTTTCAGATTTGAAACTTGCCTGCAACAGTCAGCTGAACATCACGATTTCTGTCCCCCCCTCTGTTTGCACGCACGAGAGCTGTACAGCATGCATGTGTACGCGCTTCGTCTCTGTTTTGTCTCATAAATTTTCATGAGTGAACACCAGCGTGAGGATCAAAACATTTTCTCCTGAAGGTTAATGGGTCAAATGTGTTGATCAAAATCTACTTGTTGCACGCACTACTCTCATTAGAGGCATTTAAAGAGAATCATTTGATACAGATACTCTGATCTTCCCCTTGGCACTCTCTAGTGTATCCTCTCTCTATCTCACACACACACACACACACACACACAAGATGTTATGATTTATATCCATATCATTATGTCAGATAGACTATAGGTGGAATGG
>VUQR01023177.1:20556-33621 GCA_015108515.1 Hemichromis elongatus | reverse complement strand
TTCTTCTGCTTACAGGAAGGTTACTGAAGTATCTAAATGTAAAATCTATTTGTACTTAAAGGTCACATTTCATTTGGATTCCTAATATCATCTTCTCTTTTCTTTTCTTTTCTCACTTGCACTTTTCATTGGCCCCTAAAGTTATTCATTCCGTTTTTGCCCCCTTTTCTCTGTCCGTGTGATGTCCTCTCATGCTGTTACTTCATTGTTTGACAAATGCACTGTACATCATTCAACTGACAGAGAATGACCATAATGCATAATGCATTGGCCGCGTTTAAATGGCTCAGCTCATGACTCTTAAATATGTTTCAGCAGCCGTTCTGGCAAAAAGCCACAGTGTCACACCGGGCGCTGGCTATTCCCCCCTCATCGTTTGATCAATGGCTCTGATAAAAGTAGAGCAAAGCCCCCTGCCATTAGACAGAATGTGTGCGTTTGTACATGTTTAAATGATAAAAGGCATGTATAAGTCACTGCTCTTAATACTTAAAAGGAGTGGGAAGTTGCTGTCTTGGCACAAATCGTGATTAACTCCAACACAACATATGTACTTCATTGAGAATATGCCTGGTTTGTATAATGTTTAGGATTGCATACGATTCTTCGATTGGCAGCAAAGTTATTCCCTTACACTGAAGCCAAAAGCGCACACTTCCTTTAGTGTGGACCTTCTAACAACCTCTTTCTTATTTTGGAAGTTTTAATAAATTCGATCTAGTGTTAGCGCAGGGCTTGTTTAGTTGGTTACCAATCAAGATTTTTTTTATGTTATTTTACTTGAATTAAGCCCGCAATGGTTTACCGTAAACCTATTCACTATTACCTTTGCCAGGATATTAAAAGTTTTTTCAGCATATTACTTTTGTGTAAAACATCTCAAGGCACACTTTTTTTTTTAAACAGTAAATTAATATTGTTTTCAATTATTTGTTCAAAACAAATCAGGCTGACTATTCAAAGTGACTTCAGGCTACAAATTGAGTAGCCCTGGTTTATGACTTCAGCTTAATGAATGCGAAAACAGATGAAAGGTGATTAAAATCCTGAGGGCAAGTTAAAATTGATGATTACCTTTGTGAATTCACTTAAAGTTAATTGAAAATTTTAAATGCGAAGTAGGATTTTAATATTGCTTTTTGATGTAGCATATATGTTCCTTAGTGTGACAGCTTACGGCACACATTAATACTGGCCCTTGCAGTGACTGTAGAGCAATAAATATTAGTCCAGCACCCAGTATGCGCTCATGTTAGACCTCAGTCACGCAGGCTTAGAGACCAGTGGATGTCCTCTATTAACGACCGGCAGTCATTAGATGAACTTGGTCACTAAGAGAGGGCTTGTGATTGCTTTGTCCTCTAGCAGATTGCTGATGTTACCCGTAGTTTGCGTGGAAGATGCCAACTTGTCTGCAAACACTTGCCAACTACTCTCTTAGTATAAAACTGTGAACGTTTTGATGGAAACGGTTTGCCTTCAAAATAAAAGTGTTGCCGTACCACTGCACCAACAAGGTAATTGGTCAGAGAGTAGTTGGAAAGTGTTTACAGACAAGTTGGCATGCAAACTACAGGTGGGCATGTCAATCAGCTAGAACCCAAAGCAAGTACAAGAAGTATTTTTTGCTTGATTGCAAGTGAAATAAGAATTCTCCCATTTACACAGTAACTACTTCAATCGTAGCCTCATTCTGCCTCTCTACCTGCAACACCACGTTATATTCCTCACGCTATCTACCTAGATGTTCTTGTTTGGCACTCAAGTCCGTTCATGCCTCGCTTCCTCTTTACATATTCTAATCTTCCTTTTCCCCCGTCCTGCTCCTATCCACTCTCCTTCTGTTATCAGTCTGTCCTGTAAAGCTTCATTTACAGAGCAAGCCTAATCAGATGTGTACCAGCGGAGGGCAGTTTGTGAGAGCAGTGTGTGGCCCGATAGATAGGAAGGCTTAACAGAAGGGGAGCGCGTTGTAAGCCCTCAATTATATGCGTGACACCCAGATACAGGAAAGAGACACTTGGGGGGCCTGTTTGCGCTATTGCTCATCTGGGTGTCATTTTTGGTTGTGTGAGGATTGGTTTATATGCATATCATATTGTTCACTGCAGTGTGCATCAACTGAAAAACTGACTGTGGAGTGGTTTGTCAGCTAAGGAGTGAGCACATACTATTAAAAAGTGTGTGCCTTCTGTTTTAGCAAGATTATTATGAACAGTGAAATTTTTTTTCTTTTCTCTTTTTCAGAAAGTGACATACATGCCTGTAGGTATCTGCCACGTGTGGATATTGTGTAGATGTGTGTGAACGTTTGCCTTTCAGGTGTGAGCATGTTAAAAATCAGTGATTGTGAACAGTGCAGCTGTCCTCGTCTCTGTATTTGTGTATGACACATTCATGTTAAAAAATTAAAACAAACTTCAAAGAAAATCGTTCATGTACGTGCACACAGCCAACCCTGCAAAAGCTTAATGCACAGTTACTGTCTCCATTTAAACTTAATGGTGATGATATTGAAGTGTGTTTTAAGCCTTCTGGAAAATTGTGGCTATAATAAGCTAAAACTGGTAGATAAGGCAGGTTAGTAAAATATTACTGAAACCATCTTTCACAAGCACAAACCTAAACAAGAGCTCGGTGTGGATGGCAAAATAGGGGGCTATGTAGACGCTGTTCTTTTCCTCGCTATTTTCAAGGCTGTTTAAGGCCTATGGCGAGGCTCTGTAGTGTTGAACCCACAAAGACACCAGAGTGGAATCAGATGAAGTACGAAAAGGTGAGCTCAGGAGAGCAAGTAATGAATTGTGTTTGAACATTTCTGCTGTTAAGGTTCACTGCTTCAAGGCTGCCTACCTCTGCAGATAGAATATTCATCTGTTGAGTCCCACAGAGGCATCAAACCTTTAGCAAAAAAAAGAAAGAAAGAAAGAAAGAAAGACAAAGGGGCAAAAACTGTGCAGCTTGACCTTCCTTTTCTGCTTTCTTGTGCTGCCTCCAGTACAAAAAAATCCAAAACAAAAGAGTGTTTTATTTAATGATATCTATATGAAAGGTTTTTATGTTGACCTGTAACATTTGACTATTCTTTGAATTATTTTTTTGTCAGTATTTAATACATTGCTAGGTTTTGCAGGTAAGGTTGATCACTTGTGTTTCCTTTATTAAACGTATTATGTGTAAAAAGTCTCAAAGCTAAAACCAGTGAGTACTTGGAATGGATCGTTATCTGCATTTCCATTGCTTAAGCATTGATGGGTAAAGCCTCAGTCACACACGCCTAGAGACTGGATGGCAACTCCCTGGCAACATGTGGTCACTGGGGAAACGTGTGTTGTCCCTCACTAGTTGGCTAGTTTTTGCTAGGGCAGCGGTCCCCAATCTATTTTGTGCCACAGACCGGTTTAATGTCACACAGTGTTTTCACGGCCAGGCTTTAAGGTGTCGTGGATAAATATAACAAAATAAAATGATACGACCAAGACAAAAACTGTAGTATTTGTAAATATAATAATAAACGCGAATTAACTGTGTGATGGAGTAACTTAGCAGCGTCCTCCTAAAATATGCCAACAACACTAAGAGTAACATCCTCCTCTCTGACCTTTAGTGGTCTCTGGTCATTATGGTAACATGTAAATATTTCTTTCAAAATAAGACGCACAACTACAACACGGGGAAAGACCCAGGGAAACAGAGTTAACAATAAAAACCCTGAAAACCATAAATTTCAAACCCGAGCCTCAACTCTCACGGCCTGGTACGGGTCCGTGACCCGGGGGTTGGGGACCGCTGTGCTAGAGGATATTTACAGTGGCTGGGAAATCAGCCCCTAAAGGCCCAGTCATGTCAGTCAATCTGATCAAAGGCTACGTTCACACTGCAGGTCTTCATACTTTATTCCGTTTTTTTGATGAAATCAGAGTTTTTTTGTCTGGTTGTTCACACTACAAATAAAATGTGACAGAAAACGCGCTCTAGTGGCCCTCAAAGCATCCCGCATGCGCAAAAGAAGACGTCACACACAACGCGCTCTGTTTTATGGAAGTCTTCTGTCTTCTCCGACGCTGATAATTGGCGTCCGTCTTGTGTCAGTGACGTAAAAGACGGATTTAATGCGACATGACTATTTCTAAGACATCAGATATGTATCGGATTCAGTACCACTTACGAAAGTGAGCTAAGTCGGATTTGAAAATATCGGATTTGTGCTGTTCACACTGTCATAGTATGACCAGATATGGGTCGCGTAGGGTCAAAAAAGTCGGATTTGATGCACTGTCGCCTGCAGTGTGAACGTAGCCAAAGACACCCCTTGGAAACTACAGGTCTGTAGGAAAAAGTGTGTATTTCCCAAGTGGTTCTGAAGTGGTTCTTGGTAGTTGCTAGGTGAAATTTGTCAAAAAAATAGTATAAAGTCCTGCACCACAAACCTCTTTGCGATTGACTCACTGTGGCAGTAGAATTGCATGGAAGGCACCAACTGGTCTTATAAACACGTATTAACTACTCATGGTGTGGTAGCAAATCTGTGAGAAGACTTGGCTTCACAGAAAAAGTTGTACCATGTAATATTTTTCAACAGGCACAACCTTTACTTTAAAGGTAAACACTCTCCATTTCCACTTTGAATCACACTTCCTTCATGCAAACTGTGGTACTGTGGTAATCTGCTAGCAACCAAATTAAAACAAGAGGGTGCAAGACCCTCTTTGCAACTAATTTCACCTAGTGACAGCGAGCAACCACTTTCTGACTGGTTGAGGAGTAAATATCTGTTTGCAATCTCTAAGTTGTGAGACTGAGGCCTAAATAAAGTGGTTCCATCCACTCAAAGCTAATAATGCAATTTTTATTAATGAGTACAGGTGGTGGTTTTGTGGCACAAAGGTTTTCTGTTATGACTTCTCAGGTCACCTGGAGATAATCCTGCCCCCTGATAGGATTATTTGTAAAAATAATTAAACAAATAGATAAAGCTTATAATACTCGATAAAGCCACATTTTCAAGAGTGCCTAAGGAGTTAGTCAGGAACCAAATCTCATCCTCATATTTAGATCTTTTTTGTCATGCTTTTAAAAATACACAGTCTCTCGAGGTTGTTAGTTTAACATTTGAGTAAGAATTATTGATTGGCAAAATAAAGATCCGTAACAGTACACTAGAATAAAGAATTGTACATTAATAAACCTAGGGAGTCATATAAAATGCATGTGCCAGAATATATTTTGTCATCAACTGTCCACACTCCAAGAAATTACCTCACACATCACAACAAGTGCGTTTGACCTTGTGATTCACATGCAAGTCACTAAAACATGTCATTTTGTGTTAGCTTGTTTCATTTCAAGGTGATGTCTAGTCTAGAGTCTCTGATAGAGAAAGGCCTTGTTTGGTGTTGGTTTAGTTAACCCTTGTAGTGATCAGCCTCAACAGCAGCCTGAGTCACACAAAGACAGCTTTTCAGGCCCTACTTTTGGCAGGAAACCAGCCATTACAAGGTCAACACTGCCTTTATTACTTCTTATTAGTTTGGATTATACCTCATTGGAGATTTTACATAAACACACACCCATATACACATACTTACTGAGCTATAAGCTCTCCAAAATTGCACTTGGAAATTCTGCCTCCCACCAATAGACATACCCTGGGGAGCTCAGGTAAACATTAGCTCTATGTTTTCCTGTTTATTGTTTGGCTACAGGCTATGACATTTCACTCGCTCTGTACAGTTTGTGTCATGAAATTATTAGTTCTTGTGGAAACACTGTCGTATGTTTGTAACTAACATTTCAGAGATCTACATGGAAATGCCCACAGAGTCACTGAAGAACACACTACAGCAGACTTTAGCAAGGTATTACAAGCGCTGACGATAATTAAATTGCACTTCTTAGCTGTAATTGTGGAAGTGTGTTTTCCCCTCTATTGTCTGTAAAGATTGTGTTTGTGAGACCCAAGGGCACTGATCGTTTTGAGTGTCTCTCCACTCTGTGTGACTCGGCTTTGCCGCAGGTGCTCAAAGTAACCCCATTGGAATGCAGCAAACTTGCCTCCATTGTGGCTTAAGATGCATTTTATCGACACCTATTTTTCCCCACTTCTCTGAGTACAATCATAGCTATTTCAGTGGCCTTGACGTCTAGCTAATACAATAAGTGTAGACATACAAACTTGCACAGAGCCAAAGAAAATGGCCTTTTATTGGAGTGGAGCGAGGCCAGTTTGTTGAGAGAAAACACCAAACTGGGCTCTGTTTGTGTCCTTTTTTAAAGCAAAAAATGTTGTAATGGAGTTTGAAGCATCTCCCTCAATTTTTCTTCTGGTTTTCAGTAAATTATAAGATGAGTCCAAGTAAACAACATATATAAAAAACAGTCCTTTCTTTTTGCAAGAGAAAGATGTACATGTCTGTAAAGAAGTAGGTAAATAGGGGTGAATATATAAAATCCTCAGTAGAATATGGCATTTATATTAACAGTCAGACCATGAAATACATCTCTTTTTCACTCCTACTCCATCTCCCCCTCTCCTGTTTTCCTCTGTCTTCTCACTTATTATTCCCGGACCATAGTCCATTGCTAAGTGCAGGTGAAAAAAGCCATTAAGTCGCTGGCTGTGAGGCGTGTGCACCAATATGTGTGTGTTTGTGTGCGTGCATGTAAAGTGACAGGAAGACAGATCGCTGCCCATTCTGAAACATGACATTCTAATCGCCTTGCATGTTAATTAACAGCCTTTATTGAAATGTTTCTTGTGGCGGGCGACACTGGAGGCTTAATGACTGGAGCGTTCATGCTACGGCTGTGCAAAGAGATAGGTGTGTGCGTGTTAGTACAGGAATGTGCAGTGAAATGCCTAGCAATGAGGAAAATCCCTTAAACGCTCTTGCTGATTCCTACTTCTGGTTTACATTAATCCAGCGTTTGTGCATTTTCTCCTGCTCTTGCAGACTTGTTTTCCTTAATATTCTTCCCTGAATGGTGAGGTCGAAAGTGGTTTTGTATCTAAGTGAGTTCAGCGATTTTTGTTTTGTTTTTTTTGCTTTTCTTTCTTTTCTTTTTAGAAATCCCAGCAGGGATTTGGTGGTGACACTTGCGAACAGGCTTCACTGACATTTCGAAAAATATTAAATATCCACCATATGCTCTGACTAGAGACAGCGTGGCAAGTTCTGTGTGTGCTTGTGTGCGTGCATGAGTGTACATGTCATCTGAATGATTGCACATGTGCTCTGAAATAGGAGCACAAACACTGAAATGACTGATAATTCAGTACTGGGACTTTTGAAAGTCTAATTTTAATGAGCACTTTCCTGCTGTTTTAATGGTTTAAAGCACAGCTCTGTAAATTCATAAAATAAACACTTGTAATAGCTGGGGTTAAGGGGTTTGATTTAAGAAGCTTTTAGGGACTTATGTTTACAGTATGCGATCTAGAATGAATTCCACTATAACACTAAACATTATTAAGATCAGGGTACATTTGTCTGGTGCCCCCTGAACGTTATTTAACCGTCCTGACATCATAGTTTCATTTAAGTGTAGTTTATCCTCGATTTAGGTTCTGTGTTTTTGCACTCTCTTGTCAATATTGCTTAAGATTTTCACATATGTGTTCAGAAAATGGCTGAGAATGTCATTTGGAACTTACTCCTAATTCACATGGCATACGGAGTCGTCATGATTGTTCATTGCAATGTAGAAGCACAGAAAAAAGTGGAGAGACTTAAGGAAATGGGGGCAGGGGAGCTCAATTAAGCATTGAGATCAACCAGAAGCCGCATATGCAGTCAATATATGTTTTTTCTGACTGGGTTAAAGCAAATGTCTGTGCAATTTGTACACTGTTTGGTGCAAATCAGCACAGAGCTACTTCACTTTGCTTTCTGTCTGAACACACCTTGGAGCATAATGGAAGTCGCTCAAGACGCCTGGAAAACAGTTCTGTCATTTTCCTCCGTGAGCCAGCGTGCTGTGCCTGTGTTGTCTCCAAGCAACACCACTGTAAATCAATCTTTCTTAGCCATTGTTATGTTTAAACAGCCCCTCCCCCAGAAGTACCTTGTGTTTGTGGAGGTAGCTAACCCTTACTCTGTTGCTCGAACCTCATCTGGCTCTCCCACAGCAACATGTTCTCCTCCTTTCATTCATGTCTCTTTATTAGCTATAGCTTTCTCTTCCTGACCCCTGTACTAGTTTAGCTGCCACAGCTCACGTCTGGAAATATTCAGAGCAAATTAATTACATAGATAATTACTCTGGGCCGACTGTTCAGCTTTAATTTCGATCCAGTTTTTGCACCCTTAGTGCGCGTTCAAGTTCAATATTTTTCAGCACTTGCTTGATTGAGGGAGCAAATATTCTGTGTCAGAATTAAATATTTAACATTTAAACAACTTAAATACATCAGTTTGGATATATTTTGGCAATATATTGCCTTTAATGTTTGCTGAGTTGCTAAACTTTGGCATACCACCCAAGTCTTCACAAAAAGAGCTTATTCTAACACTTATACCACCATTCAGCTAAGAGTTGCAGCCTCAGTCAAAACCCAGATATCAAATACATTTTTTAAAATAACCTGTGTTGTAGGTTGAGAGTCCAACCTGGGGCAGCTCCTCAAGGCTTTACACATTGAGAGGGGTTGGGAGACGCCTCAACTATTGTCTCCTACAGAGGTAATCCAAGGTAAGCATATGGAGTTCCTCCAACAGAGGTAAAGGAAGAGTTGATGCTATCAGATCTGTGTTGCTTTGCTGCTTCTGTTAAAGAGAAGTCTGCCACATCGGACTATCAGTTGCCATGTGTCAGAAATCCTTCCAATACGGGTTTGAAGAGAGACTGGTTGTCAGACATCCTGAGCTGAAACGTTTCCTATAGGGAGCTAGGTGCCGGCTTCCAGTGATAAGTGGAGTTCCTGGTCGTTCTTGACACCCTTTCAAATGAGCCTTTAAAGTCACGGGGCAGTGTCTTTCGTCGTTTCCGTTTCCTTTTCCTTTTTTTTTTTTCTTTTGTTAGTATTAATCAATTCTCTCTAAGCACTCCTCCAAAAACCCTTCAGCACTAGCACCTTAAGAGCATATTACCTTCTTTGTTCTCCTAGCCCATGAAATTTAAGGTTAGACTGGACTTTATAGGCTACACTACTACATTTGTCAACATCACTTTTCTTTATATAAATTAAGTTTACCACCTTACTTTTCAGGAACTGGCCAAGTTTGTTAGAAAGTTGCAAATATGATTCCAGCCTGTGCTGAATGCCATCCCCTCTCTTTATGTTACACCAGTTTAGCTGTCCATAGAGGCATTACATGAATAAAACAAATAAAATGTTCATTTAATGAAATAAATGAATAAAAAGAGAGTATTTTTCAAAACCACAATATCTAACATTTAAATGAATCTTTAAATCTAATGATTCAGGCGCTCCAGGTGAGTAGTGGGATAACAAAAGCGACCTCTTTGGGGTTTGATTAGGCTCTTTGTGTTTGTCAGAGTTGAATGCAAAATTAAAGATCATTGATGTGCTCTGCCCAGTAGCTAAACCCCAGTTGGTTACATTAAATAACCATATTTTTACAAATGAAGAATTCTGAATGGAAATTACAGGTGCTATTATTAATACAACATGTCCTGTTTCCTTAATTTAAGAGAAATTTTCTTTGCTATATTTTAAGTTTTGCTTTTCATCACTATTCTTGTATTAATTATTAAGAGCGTCCATTGGTCATAGGTTACTATGTAACCATTTTTTTTCAATGGACACTACGCTGCCAAAAGTATTTGTTTGTCTGCCTTCACTTGCATATGAACTTGAATGATATCCGATTCTTAATCTATAGGGTTTTGTATTATGTCAGTCAACCCCTTACAGCTATAACCGCTTCAAATCTCATGGGAAGGCTTTGAATGAGGTTTAGGAGTGCGTGTATTGCAGGCACATTTGTGAGGTCAGATAGTGGAGTGGAAGAAAAGGCCTGGCTTGCAGTCTCTCTAATTCATCTCAAAGGTATTCTTTTGGGTTGAGGTCAGGACTGTGTGCAGGCCAGTCATGTTCTTCTACACCAAACTCACTCAGCCATGTCTTTGTGGACCTTGCTTTGTGCACTGGTACACATTCATGTTAGAACAGAAAGGAGCCATCCCTAAACTGTACCCCCAAAGTTTGGAGCATGAAATTTTTCAAAGTGTGCTGAGGCATTAATTCCTTTCCCTGGAACTAAGGGTTCGAGCCCAACTCCTGAAAACAACTCCACACTATAATCCCCCCTCCAATTAATTTTACACTTGGCACAGTGTAATAAGACAAGTACCTGTCTTCTGGAAACCACCAAACCCAAACTCTTAAGCTAATCCGAAGGCCACATGAAATTTGGAGGTCTGTAGTGTTTCACTCTGCAGAAAGTTGGCAACCTCAGTACAATCTGTGCCTCAGCATCTGCTGACCCCACTCTGTTATATTATTTGACCTACTACTTCATGGTTGAGTTGCTGTTGTTCCCAATTGTTTCCGCTTTGTTATAATACCACTAATAGTTGACTGAGGAATATTGAGTAGCGAGGAAATTTTATGAATGGACTTGTTGCACAGGTGGATTCCTATCAGGGTACCACGCTGAAATTCATGGAGCTCCTGAGAGCGAACCGTTATTCCACAGATTATTGTAGAAGCAGTGTGCATGCCTGGGTGCTTGATTTTTTTTTTTTTACACCTTTTGCAATAGAAGTGATCGGAACGCCTGAATTCATTGATTTGGATGCAATATATTCAAAGGAGCTTGGAAAGACTACGATGACTGAGAACCTTCGCAGACATTTGGGAGGAACACCCTTCAACTGGTGCGGGAGTATGAAAAGGAATCAAAGATGCACTATATTGTATTTTTACTTTGTATAAATAATCCTGGTTGACAGAAAACCTATTTGTAATGATGGAACTTGGACAGCAAAGTAAAGTTTATTTGATATTGTGTAAAAAAAAAAAAAAAGAACGTACAGCCACAGGCCTTATGACCTGACTCTTTTACAGATACTTGAGCTCATGCAATTAACATCATCTAATCGAACATTATTTGACTTTTTGATTTTCCAAGGGCTCTTTCATGGACAGCCCCTCGGCCAGGTTACGTGAATGCAGCAGATGAAGGACAGGGTGTGGTGACTGACAGACCAGGGACGTGGTGACAAACAGGCTCTATCCACAGACCTGCTATTGATTTCAGCTCAGAGGTCTCTGCATGATATGGCAGCAGTCAGGGTCGGCCAGCCACCTAAGCTAGAGCTAGCAGGCTATTAGGCTGGAAAGGAAGATGCGTGCAAAGACAATATATTGTTGTCATGGTCAGAATCAGGGATCTCATACGTGCGCTGCATGTTTATATCGTAGCTGCAGGAAATAGTGCAAAAGGCAAAGAGGGATTTTTTGTTTTGCCAAAACTCTTACTGACTTCTTTTTTGTGTCCTCGGGCAACTTTCCTATAGTAACTAAATTTGTTTGAGAACAATTTTAACCTTGAATGGAAATATAGTTTACTTTGTAACTTAAGCTATAGCTGCACAGGAATGTTTAAGACCAGTAATTTGTAATTTTGCCTTTTTATTCACTAAAGTGATCATTGACAAAAGCAGTATTATATATTATTCCATAACTGGCCTCCCAATTATATTGCATTAATGCTGCATGTTGCCAGTATGTGGTTACTTGTATAACAGCAGTTTCTCTGGAAACTGTTCTTTACATCAATCTTGTTTGCATTGTTAATACAGTTTTAGTCACAGTGAGCATGTAAAAAGGTAGAGCTGATGCAAGCTCTTAAAACCAGAGGGGTACGCTTGCCTGTTTTATGATAAGGCCTCTTTCTGTTTTCCTAGCCAACCAGGTACTTTTTATTTTTACTTGCAGTTTCTACCTTTTTACCTCCACTTTGCTCTAGCTAAGTAAAGCAAACATACTGTGCTTTGTTTAATAGGATGGACATGAAAAACAGAGGCTTTATGTTGTGTCCTGTTCCTGTCAGGAATGAGATTTTGACAACACATCAAGAAATATACATGTATATATTTTGTTTGCATGGATCCATGACAATGCCGTCTTGCACGATTTGCTTCCCCTGTGCACCCTAATGACTAATGGTGAGTGAGTTCCAATGTAAACACGAGGAAGCCAGGTTATCCAGACACACCGATCTGGCCTGTTATGTCAATTAGCCTAAGGTCTGTGTCAGCCTCGGTCATGCTAGCTGTCTGCTGCCTATGGTGGATGGGATTAGAGGACTTACATTCTTCTGCCTGGCAAGATACCTACATGGCATCAAAGATAGCCCAGATACCCTTGGCGTTTTCATCTGTTTTGTAGAACTCATTACAGTACCTTGTGTTTTTTAACATGCGACCTGCTCATTACCTCTGTTGACTGTAGCTACTTTGATCTATGACAGTGTACTGTTACAGCTCCGTGTTGCTGCTGCAGCTGCATATTTTATAAATAGGAATATTAGAGCTGAAAGAACATCTGTAGTTTTGATTAAGACGGATATGGTTGAAATGTCCACAAGTCTAAACCAGGCCAACCTCTTACTCATCTTGTTAGTGGCGGATGCTCGGTACGCTGCATCTCTGGTAGATTTTCCCACGTGAATGCCAGTCGATCTGTTGTTTGTTAAAGCTCTAAGAAACCTCTAAGAAATGCTGTTGAATAAGCTCTGAGCTTACGCAGTAGTGCCGACAGCACTCTTTTATGGAAGTGACCAGTGGGCTGATGAGATGCAATTGGATTGCATATCTGAATCACTGATGGTAGCATTATTTTATGGAAGCTGTTTTAACTGTGCCTTGGAGATTTGCCAGGTTGGTGTCTTAGTGTAGGGAGTTACAGTCCTCTTGGACTGAAGTTATATGTCCTTGTCCAAAGGAGTAGGAGGGTCAGCTTTTTATGTACTTTAATGATGAACAGATGAAATAAAGTGAATTCCTACTTTTTGATATATGGGCTTGTTTGTGATGCACAAAGTCCAATTTAATCAAAAGGGGTTGTATTTTACATTAAAAGCTGACATGGATTGG
>VUQR01023177.1:0-10510 GCA_015108515.1 Hemichromis elongatus | reverse complement strand
ACGTGTGTGTGTACGTGTGTGTGTGTGTGTGTGTGTGTGTGTGTGTGTGTGTGTGTGTGCGCGCGCGCTGGTGTACTTTGGTGGAGTGTGTGCAGTGTATACAGTAATGGCACTTGACGTGTGATTTGAGTTATGGCCAGGTATTGATCAGAAAACATCGCAGCAGCTTTAAACTTTACTGTAGAGCTTTTGGTGAGACCTGACTAAGTGTTATTATAGACTCATGAGTCATTAGGAGTTTCTATAAAAGAGAGCGAACTCATGAGAGCGATAAGAAAGTAACACTTGTATCTTTTTAAATGCAAATGCCACTTTTCATTGGAGATGAGACATTCTCTGCTTTTTTTTAATCTTTTTGTACCAATGAAAGTGCGACACTCTATTGCTCCATTTCAATGTCGCAATAGTTTTATGCTCAACATCACTTCTCTGTAAAATAGTTCCAGCAACTAAAGTTTTCAGTGTTACTTTGACCAAAACTTAGTACATTGAAACAACATATTAAAGGAGGACAGTGATCGTTGTGACATTACAACACTGAGGAAGGCCTTGGTGGCTTGTTTACAGGCAGTTTGTTTTTGTACTTTCATCAGAACCTCCTTAATAAACAACAACAACAACAAAAAGAAATACCTGCTTCGCACAATATGGAACCCTTAAGCCCGATGTTTTAGGTTTACTTACTTACAAAAAACTATGAGTTATATCACTGAAATTTTGTGAAAGTTTAACTGGATTCAATCGCACTGGTGTCTAAAGTCAACCCAACACTGTGCGTCGTTATTCTTATCGGTTTTAGGATTAAGTGAAGGATCAGACATAACGGGCCTTTCCTTGGGTGGGTCTGCCTGCTATTAACGGTCCAGTAAACTAATTGTTGTGCAACTAATTGGTATTTGGGCATTTGTTTTAGGGCAGTCTCAGGGGCTAAGTAGGCCTTAATTCACACACAAACGAAACCACACACAGACACACACTGCGTCGTGATCATAACAATTTGGAGGGTTTTGTCAGGGGTATGAAAAGAGGAAGTGTATGCCTGGTTAATGTTTCCCGCTGGGTTAAAGTGGACAGAGTGGACTGTTAAAGGCTTGAGATAAGGCGTAGACACAGACTTAGTGGCACTTGGAACGCTGTGTGTATTAGGCGGGGTCATAGGGGTATTTCAGAGGCAGTGAAGGTAATAAAAAGGTTAGGTGTGGCACGGTAAAGGACTAAAATAAAAACCATTAAGTGTGCCTGTCATCGTCTGGGTGTTGGATAATATTCACTGCACCGAGTGATGCTGCTAATCGCATGTTCACCCTATGTGGGTGAACAGCTCGCTATTTTGATTGTTTTTCTATGATAAATTATTTTGCAGTCATAATCATTTAGCTTTCAATGCTTGTATTTTGTATCTTAAGCCACACTACAGTGAAAAAACAGATGAGATCTCCTTAAACGCTCTTTTACCTTCCAGATAAGTTCAGATAGCGTTAGGATTGGCAGAGAATGCTATGGTATGTTAACCTGTAATCTTTCTAAGCAGTATGCATCAACAGCTAGTTTTCTTCCGTTTCCTAATAGGCATGATGGAAAAGGAGCCCATTTCTGGGCTCTGGATCCAATAGTAGCGTGTAATTACCTTTAAGACCTGCTCCCTATGCTAAAGGATTAGCCATAATCCATAACCAAACCCATAACTATTGCTATGCTATGTTAATTCCAGTTAGATGCAATGCAACACACAGTTCAGCGAATATGAGGCCACCTGTCTTCGTCTTTTTCCTCTTTCCCCATCTTCATTTCCTCTCCTCCTCTCGCTCGGATTTTCATTTTGAAAAGAAGTTGTTAAGCTTTATGCCCCTCCATCTGTGATGTCAGAATTGGATAGCAGTTTCCCTGTTGTATACAATCCAAAATAAGGAATGAGAGGGAGAGGGAGAGAGAAAGCAAGAGTAATGAGAGAGAGCGAAAAGGTGGGGAGGATTAATATCCTCATAGGAGAGGTGCATTGGAGCAGAGGTGCTGTAGGTTTGAAATAGGGCTTAATATCCTGCTTTTACTGCTTATGGCTGTGGGAACCTCAGGTTGTGTATTTTGTGAGGCTCTATTCTCTTTCCTGATTTTGTCTTTGGAGAAGAAAGATGTAAACATATAAAACTTCCACACGGTTTATGCAAATAACTATGCAAACAAAACCTGTGAGTGTATTAATTTCAGCATTTACACACTCCAGTGGGGGCAAAAATCCTACAAGTTGTGGTAACACTGGGAGGCACATACCAGACAAAGTGTGATCAAGAAAGAACTCGACCACAAGGCAGGCAGAGGGTGATGTCCATCTAACTGGGGGGGGGGTTCAGTGAGACAGCAGGAGGGGAGAACCCCCGACTGTCATGGAGACCGTGTGATCGATTGCAGGTCCATCTCTATCAAGGAACTTGTGGCAGCTGACTGTACACCCGTCTCTCCGTGTTAAAAGAAGTCAGACGCAGGTGACCACATAAATAAGTGTAACTGAGAAGACACTGTTTAGAAGTAAAGGAAGAAGCTGTTTCATGATGGAGGCACAGTCCATTAAAACAAGCAAAGACTCCCCAACAAAAAACACTCCGAGCTCCAGAATTTGCCTTTCTCAATAAGGCCTCCCACCCGTCGATGTAGCAAGATCGCTGATGATAATGATTATCATTAGCATTTAATGGGTTCTTTTACTGGAATCACTCTGTATGTGTTCTGGTTAAGTATATTAAAATCAAGATTTTGTTTGATATCACAGTGAAATCACATTTACGGCAATAATTGTGCAATTTTATGAGCAGGGAGGTCTTTTTGATCACACATTTCCAATAATCTTCCCAGAATTATATCAGTGCATTGCAATACAGTGTTACACATCACAATAGGTTCTGGGCCACTTATGCAGGGGTTGTGGAAACCCATTGAGCTGAAGCTCCTGGCACACAGTTTCTGATCTAATGTTAATGCCAGGGAGGTTTGGAGCACCGCAGTTACGGAATCAGCAGAGAACTGGCCTCTGCAGTCGGCAACCCCACTCGTACTTTGCATCCTCTGCTACTGAGTTGTGGCATTCACATCAAACGCCAAGTGAAGCTTTGCCTTGCGTTACTTGGTTTAACTCAGTCATGTTAGAGACATCCCCGGCAGTGAATGGTGCAAGGAGGAGTTCAACTAATAGCTAAGAACAACACAAAATAATATATTTTCACAACTTACAATGAAGTCCTACAATTTTGCTTTTTCCTGTCCTTATGTAAAACCAGAGTTGGTCCACATTGCTCCCTGCCTGGTACAAATTTGCATTATTTCTCTTTATTAGCCTGGCTTTGAATGTATTTTATGTTCCTCGCAAACTTCATTACATCTTCAGTTTGAATGCATCACAAGAGGTTATGGAAGTAAAACCTTGAAACCTTGAAAACAAAAACAAAACGAGAATCCCCTCATCAAAAAAATATTATTCTCCCTTTGTTGAATGGGGAATTGTTTCATTTGAAGACAAAAAGGAAAGTAAATAGCTGAGCTTAAAAAGATAAATTTGAACATACCTGAACCTTCACCACAAAATCCAAGACTACAAAACTATGCCGAGCTACAAAAATACCACATTTCTAACATACGAATAGCTGTCACAGTTTCGCTATCGTTGTTTTTTGTAATCTTTTTAGGAATGTACTGCTTACACACAACCTTAAACACATTTACATCTGGCTGCAGCCTCCAGAGTGGGTTGTTTTGGCACATGAGACCCTGCACTTAACTATCCATGGGTTAATGGGCTTGCTAGCACCTGTATACATGCACTGACAGTGAGAGAGGAGAAAACGCTACTCTACAGGTACTGACTTGTGTTAGTAAATGTCAAGGGTATTTAAATTGTTAATAAAACAATTAAGCCTGTTTGGATCCAGAGCAGGAGCACACTAAGTTCCTGATTTAGACTGGTAATATGATCAGCTGACTCAGGTCTTGAAAAATTATGCCGGCCTCTTAAGTGCTTCATTTTTGCACGAGTGTGTGTGTATGTATGTGTAATAGAGAGAGAGATTTGGTGAAGGAAGGCCTGTTGTAGGTCACCTCTGTGATAGCGCCATCTCTCCTTATCACCCCTTCACTCTGTCTATCTGTCCTTGCTCATCACTCTTCCTCTCTATCTCTCACTCTCTTTCTGTCACTCACTCACCTTTCCAATCCTCAAACTTCACATCCTCTCCACAAGGTTATCGCAAATCAGCTGCTAAAACAGTCTGTGTATGTGTGTATGTGTGCAGTATTTTCACATGTTCGATCAGACTTAATATCAAAGTCGCTTTTTTTGTTTTTCTTCTTTTTTTTTTTGGTACTGGCTCTACATCGCCACTTAAACATCTCGGGGTCTGAGAAGACGCACATCCCTAAAAAGCACGTAAAGTCATATAAGTGCACACTGCCACACAATTGCATGTGGCAACTGGTTTGCATCAGATCAGAGGCTGATTGCAGAAATGCACGTGCCCTCCGCACACTACCTTCTCCCTGCCCTCTGGCTAATTAATTTCCCAGCTCGAGCATGTCCCACCACAAAGTGTTCTCCCTCCTTGTGTCACACTCAATCTGTTCCTCCTCTCCCTTGTGTCTCTCTACCAAGCCTGGCTGATTTCAGTTCCCCTGGCCTTTGATTGCATTTGTCCAAAATGTCAGGGCAAAGAGCATCACCTCACAGGAACCTCTGCTTCTCTCATTTATTCATTCTTCTCTTTTCTTCCCTTTCTCATTCTTTTTTTTCTGCAAAACTTATATCTGACTTGGAAGTTACAGCTCGCTTTTTGTCGCATCAAGTTCATGTTTAAGACCACAGCCCAGCAGGCATTTTCCATTCTAATCAAGAGATTGTCAACAAGCCTTCTCCAGTTCCCTCTGGTTCTCACAAGTTTTAAAATTGTTAATTCTCAGCTCACCGCAGGTCAGTGCGACAGTCCCTCTCTTGTTTCCCACCTTCGATGCGTGCATTTCTTAAACGCTTCCCTTGGTATGTTGTTTACTGAATTAGTCTCGGCACTCACTGGGACCCCAGTTCGTTTGACCTGGGTACTTTGAAGATGAGCATGCTGTGTTAATCAGTCAGACAGTGAGGCTGGTGTTTAGTCAGGACAGACAGGCTTCAAAGGACTTAAGTGATGTCTGCATCTTGCTTATGGAGGCTTCCTTACACTGTTTTTTTTTTGTGTTCGTGCATGTTTACGTGTCTGTAAACACACTCCCGGGAAAGCCCATTCACATTTTTGCTGTTAGTAAATCGTTGTCATATTACACATGTGTAGAAAAACCCATGTAGCTGTATACTTAAAAACACTAACAAGAAAAAACCCCACTCCTTTCTCGTCTTCTGTGTAAACAAATGATATCCTTATGATTAAGTTCATCTCACATTGTAGGAATCTTTTATATATAATGAATGTACATTTTTATGGACTAAAATCAATTTAGAAACATAATTTATATATAAAAAAATAAAGTTACAGTCTGTATTTATGTTAACATGCTAACATGTCATTAGCATGCGGCCTTTAACAAGTTATTTATTGTGAGTGAGGAAGACACAACATTTGACAAAGTGAACAGTAAAGGAACCATCAGGAAAATATTCATAACAACAAACCTAACGATAAACTGAAATCACTCTCAGCCAGCTCAACATGTCCAATTTGTAAAAGCTAACAAAGCTAACGACAGCTCAGAGCTAGCCACCTGCCAGCAACCTCAGTATGAGCAAAGGATCAAATCAGTTACAGGGAAGATTATAGAGAGAAGTACAAAAGAGATTTTAATGGAGTTATAAGTGATTGACATTTTTTTGTTATATAAATCTGTTGCACCTGCTTTTATTTATTAAGGTAAAATATATAAGTTAAAGTGGGTGTACAGTAGCGTGTATTTTTTTTCCTTTCAGGTAATTATTAATATTTTTTAGTTGAAAAGTATTTTATTTTCAGTTGCTTAAGTGTGAGAAAATACTGCAGTTTGGGAGAAATTGTACACTTTATTTCTTTTATTATGAAAATACAATTTTGCTTTGAGAAAAGTTGATCTCTGTATGTGGTCAGTGTCACTGAAAGGTAAATCTGCAGATATCTGTTGTCCCATAAATGCTGTTGTCGTGCTATGGTTAAAAAGTCGACAAAGATTTCTAGTGCCTGTCATACTTGGAGAAAAAAAAGGTCGGAAATTGGAGTCAGCCATGAAATCTCAGCTGATGCATCTCTGTATATTTCATATTAATGCTAAAATTACACACATATCTAAAAGATGTCAAAGAATTCGCTCTAACAAGTCCTAATTCATTCAGTGCTCCTGCTATATAAAGAAGTTTAATACAATTTTGGACACGTGCATTATATTTCATTATATTGTCTCACTAGTATCGTATTGCCTAACCCAAGTCATGACAAGTCTGTATTCGATTTTTGAGCACCACTACGGGCCATTATTCAACCTTTCTTTAGAGAATTGTCAGACAGTAAAAAAATAGCTGAAACTAACTTGACCTCGTTCTTGAAAGTGCATGTCAGTATTGATATAGCATTTCAAAAAAAATTGTATCCTGTACAACTTGGACAGTATAAACGGATGAGAAGTGAAAAGGGGGTTTCTTTTGGTTTTGGGCATTGAGCAGCACAGTGCAGAGGGCAAAGCTGAGGTTAAGTTCTTAAACACACACAAAGGCCCAAGTGAATGTCTTCAACATTAGACATGACAGTCCTGCTCTCTGGAATACATCAGCCATAATAAGCCTTTTTCTGTTGTTCGTACTGCCATAGTTTTACACACACACACGCAGATCTCACATGCACACGCTGCTTCCACAGTAAGTCATTACCTACCATCACATCTTTCATAGGCGTACTGTCTTCATCAGAAGCTAAAATATGGTGTATAAGGTTACTGGAGGCAGTCATGGGGGATGGCTTTAAAGCAATAAGATAGCAGTAATGGCACACCATCATTTAGGAAAATGTAATAAGTGAATATCTAATAAGCCTGTAAAAGATGCTTAACCCCTGAAACTCTGAGGTCAGGTAGGCCTACAGAGATAGGAGAATAAGCCGATTAAGGAAGGTTTCCTCTCACATTGCGGTCATCACAGGATTGACCAGTTCTTGACCTTGCTGTTAGGAGTGTGCTCACCTTAGTATAGAACCACTCTTAGATAAATCCGCTCTTCATGGTATTTGATAACAGCTTGTGTAAGAAAGTAATAGGTTATGAATCTCTTTCTGGAGATAAAGTAAGAGTTAATGGTACACCAGAGATTTACGGTTTTACGCGTTGCTCACCTTTGGTCGACATTTGTCACAGCGGTTTCTTGAAGGCTGTGAGCTGAGCCTGTGGGTAAAGTTGTAATATTTGTAAAGGTCTTAGTGAGCGAGTTAAGGCTGCGGTTTCGACACAGAAATGCCATTCCTGAATTCACTAAATGGCGCGTGACACTCCTTGTATTGACCTGATGATTGATTTGGTGATTGATTGACAAGAAGATATGTTGTTTCAAATCCCCGGAGAACTTTAAATAAACAGAAGCATTTGGTTGTAAATGTGATGTCCACCTGTTTTTTTTCTGTGTTGATCCCTCTATGACAGACCAGTTAAATGTGCTATGCTTAAAATGAATGACATCCAGAATTTAAGGACAGTGCCTCTCTAGACACGCACGCATGGAGCAACATCCTAAAGCCATTTTCAGGCAGGGCAGCAGAGTGTGTCCTCATTACTGTCTGTGACTGTGTAGTCACCACTCAGTCACAGCTCATGCTGCCAGAATGGGATTTTCCCCTCTTTTCTCCTCTGACTCTTCACCCTCTTTTTCACCTTAACTTCTCTTGCATATCGCTTCATCTATTTCTTAGACAGAAAATCATTATCAGTCAGGAAAGACAATTTCCTGCTCCTATGGTCTCTTATACCCTGCCAGTCAAAAGTTTTAGAAAACTGTATCGATTATGTTTTTGATGCATGTCAATTATTCTAATTAGCAGTTAACAGAAACAAGCTTAAAAAGTGAATAAAACTTTTTTTGAGTGAGTGTATAATTTTGGTTAAATGATGCTGCACAATGTATGTTGGTACCAATAGGAAAACACACCAGCGTTCTGCATATTATCTTACAATTGTGACATTTAATGTTCGTAAAAAAATGTAAAAGCTTCAAGTGTTTAACTTTGCCAGCGCAACGTGCTGATTACTTTTAAAGTCCCACTGTTATAGAAAAGATCGGATCATTCGAAACTCTTCACACACTCAAATCTGTTGCAATCAGATGATGTTTAGATTTGCAATTTGCTAAAAACAAACAAAGAGTTGTGTAATAGATGCTGCGTTATAGGAATAAGTATTTAATAGATAACTAATACACACTGATGTAGCAGTCGGATGTTTTTTTTTTCAGCAGTGTATCAATTGATTTTTTTCATCTGTGTAAAAAGCTCCACTATTGTGTGCTTAAAAGAAATCTTCAATATTTTGTGTTACACAAATTTTACATAAACACAAATACATTTCTCGTCTGTCATGCATAAAAACATATTAGATTAGATTAGATTAGATTAGATTAGATTCAACTTTATTGTCATTACACATGTACAAGTACAGGGCAACGAAATGCAGTTTAGGTCTAACCAGAAGTGCAATAAGCAGCAAGTGCAGGATAAAGGTAAAATAAGTTATGGGTATATACAGGGTGATATGTGCAGGAGGAGACTGAAAAATATTTACAGATGGATGGACAGTAGTATGTATATAATATACAGTTTGTATTGACTATGAATATTAAATATTAACATATGTATAAATGTAGTGGATATGTATTGGATATGTACAACGTAGTGCAATGATTATGTGCAAAGATGTGCAAGAATAAATAGTGCGGTGGTTATCAGGAGTGTATGGGGGGGGGGCAGAGGAGTTCAGCAAGGAGACAGCTCTGGGAAAAAAGCTGTTCCTAAGTCTGCTGGTTCTCGTCTGGGGTAGCCTAAAGCGTCTGCCTGAAGGCAGGAGAGAAAACAGTCCGTGGGCAGGGTGGGAGGAGTCCTTAAGAATACTGCGTGCTCGACGCAGACAGTGCTTCCTCTGGATGTCCTCAATGGATGGAAGTGGAGTCCCTGTGATACGCTGGGCAGTTTTCACCACCCTTTGCAGCGCCTTGCGCTCAGCAACAGTGCAGCTCCCATACCACACTGTGAGACAGCTGGTTAGGATGCTCTCTATTGTAGAGCGGTAGAAGTTCACCAGGATGGTTGAGGACAGCTTGTTCTTCTTTAGTGTTCTCAAGAAGAAAAGACGCTGGTGAGCCTTCTTGACCAGGCTGGAGGTGTTAATGGTCCAGGACAGGTCTTCTGAGATGTGGATCCCAGGAACTTGAAGGATGAAACAGGCTCCACAGCCATCCCGTTTATGTGGATGGGATCATGTGGGCCTCTTCTCTCCCTCCTGAAATCCACAATGAGCTCCTTGGTCTTGGTGGTGTTGAGGAGCAGATTATTGTCAGTGCACCAAGTGGCCAGATGCTGGACCTCCTCCCTGTAGGCAGTCTCATCGTTGTTCTTGATGAGACCTATCACCGTGGTGTCGTCTGCAAACTTGATAATGGAGTTCGATCCATATACGGGTCGGCAGTCGTGGGTGAAGAGGGAGTAGAGGAAGGGGCTCAGCACACAGCCCTGTGGTACACCAGTGCTGAGCATGACAGTGGTGGAGCAGATGCGGCCTGACCTTACATGTTGTGGTCTGTTGGTCAGAAAGTCCATAATCCAGTTGCAGAGTGAGGTGTTAATGTCCAGGGCTCTAAGTTTGGTGATTAACTTAGAGGGAATGACAGTGTTAAATGCTGAGCTGAAGTCAACAAACAGCATCCGTGCGTAGGTGTTTTTATTGTCCAGGTGTGTGAGTACAGAGTGCAGCGCTAGGGAGACTGCATCCTCTGTGCTTCTGTTGCTACAGTAAGCAAACTGGTGAGGGTCCAGAGTTGGTGGGAGAAAGTCCTTCAGATTTGTCAGGACTAACCGCTCAAAGCACTTCATAATGATGGGTGTGAGTGCTACAGGTCGGTAGTCATTAAGGCATGTTGGGCTAGAGTTTTTCGGCACTGGCACAATGGAGGTGGATTTAAAGCATGTTGGAACAACTGCTTGGGCGAGGGACATGTTAAAAATGTCTGTGAATACCCCAGCGAGCTGCTCTGCACATGCTCTAAGTACGCGCCCCGGGATGCCGTCTGGTCCAGCAGCCTTGCGTGCGTTGATCCGGCTCAGTGCAGTGCAAACGTCTGAGGAGGTGAGTGTGATGGGTGAGTGGTCAGTTGAGGAGGAGATCCTGACCGCAGGTTGCTTGTTGTCTCTTTCAAAGCGAGCATAAAAGTTATTAAGCTCATTCAAAAAGAGGACATTTGTGGTTATGGGGGTTGAGTTGCTAGGTTTATAGTCTGTAATGGCCTGGATGCCCTGCCACATGCGTTGAGGGTCAGCGTTGGAGA